>CAKKOB020000695.1:13617-39055 GCA_918844115.2 Phlebotomus perniciosus | reverse complement strand
TCTACCGCTGAATGAAGTTAAATGTGCATTAACGTAAGGTAAACGCAGTATGGTTTGACCATGTTGCTGCTATCGACCGGTCCATACATTTCGCTAAGAAATGTATGGACTGGTCGATAGCAGCAACATGGTCGAACCATACTGCGTTTAACTTATATGAGCGCTTGACTCATCGCTTTTTTTTTGAGCCACTAGCTTATCATCTTGACGAATCAATGTTTTCCTCTTAATTAAAAACGATTCTGAATTAGGTATTATATAAATAGAAGCTTCTCTGAAAAGTATATGTATTCAACATCTTAAAGATGATCGTTGAAAAAGTTTTAATTTTTTGTTCGCTTTTGGGATTTGTGGGTATCACAGCGCGACGACATCCTAGACGGAGGCAGAAAAATCCCGAAGAAGGTCCTTACTTCGAAGGAGACATGATTATTACGAAAGCACAACTAAGGAACATTCAGTCATATAATGGATTGCTCGATAAGAGACACCATTGGCCGAATGCAACAGTCGTATACAAATTGAATTCAAAGTTTACTAAACGTCAGGTAGGGTTCATTAAGAAGGCGATGAAAACCATCGAGAGAGTGTCCTGTGTGAAATTTGTAAAGAAAAGGAGACATCATAAGCATTTCGTTGATGTAACTGTAAGAAATATCTTTATTGCTCAAAGGACCAAAAGTTTCCTTATAATCCTCTTTTCAGTCCAGATTTAGCGGATGCCACTCGGTTGTGGGCTATAATCGTAAATACCAAGTAGTGAATTTGGGTGTACTTGATAAAAATCGACCTGTCGGTTGTTTTCGTCATGGTGTGATAATTCATGAATTCCTTCACTGTCTTGGCTTCTATCACATGCATAGTTCACATGATAGGGATAAATATGTGACAATTGTGTGGAAAAATATACGGTGGCAAAGGAAACGCAACTTCATTAAGTACAACAACAGTCAAGTGTCTCATTTCGGTGGAGAATACGATTATGGGAGTATCATGCACTACAGCAGGAAAGCTTTCACGCAGAATGGCGGGGATACGATTAAGCCTCATGATCCTAAAGTGAGGATAGGTCAGAGGAAGGGAATGAGTAAAAGTGACATCAAGAGGCTCAAGAAAATGTACGAATGTTCAAAAGAGTGCAATAAGAAATGATTGATAAAATGAAGAAATTATGTTGTTTGAGACAGTTATGTATAATGCAGAATTATGGCGTACCAATGCTTGGAATTTGGCAACCCTATCAAAATTGACGCCATTTTGATCGGTGATCAGCTATGTTTGTTCGAAAGCCTGTTTTTTAGTGCTTGTTGTATTCTCGGTTGTATTCCTTAACTACCGCTATCCAAAACTTGAGCTGCGATAGATTTATATAATAATATCGTTGATTTTTTGCCCTTGACTGCTATATTCTCGTTTAATTTATGAAATTAACCATAGCATAAAAACGCTGGACTCACCGCTCTTTATTTTTTAGAGCCATTAGCTTATCAGCTTGACGAGTCAATGCTTCCCCTTAATTAGAAATGATTCTGAAATAGGTAGTATAAATAGCAGCTTCTATGTTGATAACTGAAGAGTATATTCAACATTTTAAAGATGATCGTTGGAAAAGTTTTAATCTTTTGTGTGTTTTTGGGGTTTGTGAGTATCACAGCGCGACGATACCCTAAACTTGACCCTAAATGGAGGCGTAAAAATCCCGAAGAAGGTCCTTTCTTCGAAGGAGACATGCTACTTACGAGAGCACGAATATGGAACATCCAGTCATACAATGGATTAGTCGATAAGAACCGCTATTGGCCAGATGCAACCGTCGTGTACAAGTTTCACCGAAAGTTTACTAAAAAACAGAAACAGTACGTTATGAATGCATTTAGGAGCATTGAAAGAGTGTCCTGTGTGAAATTTGTAGAGAAAAGGAGACATCATAAGCATTTCGTCAATTTGACTGTAAGAAAGATCCTTTATTGCTCGAAGGACCAAAAGTTTATTCATTCCTCTATTGCAGAATAAAAAAAATGGTATGTGTTACTCGAGTGTTGGCTACAACCTATATAAAAAGCAGAATCTCAATTTGGGACCAGAACTGAACCAGGATGAACCTTATGGTTGTTTTAGTTATGGTCTTATAGTTCATGAAGTACTCCATACTCTTGGATTTCACCATATGCAGAGTTCATGGGATAGGGATAAATATGTGACGATCCACTTGGAAAATGTATACAAGAACAGGAGAAAAAACTTCAATAAGTACAACAACAAAAATGTGACTCATTTCGGTGTAGAGTATGATTATAGGAGTATTCTACACTACGGCAGAAAAGCTTTCTCCAGAAATGGGCTGGACACAATTGTTCCTCGTGACCCTAAAGCCAAGATAGGCCAAAGGAGACGAATGAGTAAAAGTGACATCAAGAGGATCAATAAGATGTACAAATGTAACGAGTACAAAAAGAAATAATTGGGGAAAATAAAAATATGCAAGTTTAATATTCAGTAGTCTTATTGGGACCATTACAAATCAATTTCAATACATCTGGCAGTCTTATAATAATCATCGTCATGACGCCACTCTGATCATTTGTCGATCATATTAAACAACTTATTACTCGACTTATTAAAAGTCTTTTATTTCATAAATTTAATGATAGGAGTGCTGCAATCAATATAAACCGGAGCGATCTAACCTTTATTCGACCTATTCTGTTATGGTTTTTCGCTGTGCTTAACATTTTAAAACTTATCGCCGTGGAGAAACGATGTTTCTGCTATTAAGAAATACTGCAGAATTACATGCATTGTATAAAAACTTCTCTCTTAAGTAAAACATTTAAAAATTATGTTTGTTGCCAAAGTTCTAGTTTTCTGTGCATTTATGGTTATTGTTGATCTGCGAAGCTATCGTAAGAGACTGTTGAATTTTACAGTATGTTTAAGAACGCAATAATCTTATTTTTCTAGCTGTGCTGGGACATCGTTTTATAGACGATGAACAACCAGTTGATACATTTGAGGGTGGAATGATTATCTCGCAAAAGCAGTTAAAGAAACATTTAACTAAGTACGGTTTGATCGATAAGGATTATTGGCCAAATGCCATCGTTGTGTATACGTTGAGTAAAAAATACACAAAGACGCATATTGAGTTAACCTTGAATGCCATGAAATACTTTCAGAAAGGTTCATGTGATGTTAAAATTGAAAAGAAAACCTACGATCATGATCTTTTCGATTATTAGAAAAAGTGGAAATAAATAAATATTGTTGCAAGAATCCGTTAGTTGTTGCTTCCTTTTGTTGATGAACAACAGCATTTTCAATTCGTTAGGACCGCTAAAACTAAAGCATCCATTATACATAACTTCCATTTCCCAGTTTATTCTATAATATTTCAGTATAAAATATTCAAATTAGAAACGTTCGTTTGTGCAAGCTATCAGTGTAACGAAATAAAATGGTTCTACTTATTCTACCACTTAGAAACGCTCGAGAATGGCGTTCTCAATACTTATAATAGAATATGTTTTGAAGTCAAAGAGCCATTGTGGGACATTTAGTGAAGATGATTAAAGCTCAAGTAGTGATTCTTTGCTTCTGTTCATTGGCTCTTTGTCAGCCATTTCATTTGAAGCGGCGTCCCTGTCTCCCTATTAAACGATTTGTTTCGTCGAACAACAATCTTCCTCTCGGCTCATTTGGACGATTTGTACCAAGCTTAGGAATTAGTATAAAAGAATGTGATGATTCTGAAGAGAATGATGTTGGAATTGAAGAACACGTTAAAATTGTAGAACCGTATGGTAAAAACATTCAACAGGACCATGAAAGTTTCGAACCAGATGAACCTGATGATATAAATTTACAACAGTACGTTGAAAGCTTTGAACGAAAGGATCGTGAAAATTTTGAAGAAAATGGTGACGATTTCGAAGGCGACATGATTCTATCGAATGCACAGTTAATGGATCTGCATCGTCGTTCAGGAATGGTCAATACCAAATATCGCTGGCCTAATAATACTGTTCCCTATCAACTCAGCAAGGATTTTACTGAAAAGCAAGCAAATCTTATTCGACAGTGTCTAGATGTAATAGAGGAAGTTTCATGCTTAAGATTCGTTATTCGAAAGCCATGTCATAAAGACTTTGTCAATGTTACTGTGAGTTTCTCATATATAGATTCTAAGCAAGAATAAATTATAATTAGTCTTCTATTCTAGGCTGTGGCACGTGGATGCTTCTCACAGGTAGGCCACCAAGGTGGTAGTCAGGTGGTAAATTTATCTCCTAATAAAATTGGCAAAGGATGCTTCCGCAAAGGCACAGTAATGCATGAATTCTATCACGCTCTTGGGTTTTTCCACATGCACAGTGCTTCGGATAGGGATGAATATGTTGAAATTTTGTGGAAGAACATCAAATCGGACAGACATGTAAATTTCAAAAATTTTATGGAATCAGTCGTCACAAACTTTGGAACTACTTATGACTACGACAGTATGATGCATTATAACAAGTTTGCTTTCTCCGTCAATGGGAAACCTACACTTGTACCTAAGAAATCTGCAGCTAAAATTGGTCAGAGAGAAAGACTAAGTAAAGGTGATATTGTGAGGCTCAACAGGATGTATAACTGTAATAAAAATTAAATGAAATCACAAAATAATTTATTCATTAGTTGATCGAGTTTGCAAAACCGGTAAAACCCTATTAGAGCTGTTAGATGTTTCTGCTACTGTGGATTGACGTCAAAACCTAACTTGGTAGTAATAAGCCGATTAACTCTATCAGACAATTACGTTAACAACCGTTATCAGAGGAGGCTTTTAATAGTTGATTAGCGCTATCAGATGGTAGTATATTCGTTAACGGTTTCAAACTGAGCTTCCTACTGAGTAGTGACCAATATGGACCAATACGAATTGACGTTGATGAAAGTTTTCAGACGTGGTTTGCTAATACGCTAATTAACGCTTTCAGACGTAGCTTCCTACGTGTGCCTTTACGTTGATTCACGTTGTTCGACGTAACTTATTACTGGTTATGTAAATTAGCGCTATAAGACTAACTTCGTGAATTAATCTGAGGAATAGATATTAAGCAACATTTGAATTCTTATAATAACTATTAAAATCCAGTATTATACTTACTACCCTTACTACTCTTTATGTTCTGGTAATGATACTGATACACTCAATATTTTATTATATACCTACGTTTGATGACATGGAAACCATGGAAACTAAATCAGTGCAACAAATTGTGTCTGTTGATTTGTAACAATTAATGCAATTAATCATACAAATAAACCAACCAATTGAACTTTTAACGGATAAATGCACTTGACCAACACGAGGAAAAGTTCCTAGTTTTTCAACAACAAAAAATTCTGGGAATTCCATAAGCAAACAAAACTGGTCAACATGCGATAGCCTGATTGTTGTCTTCTGATGATCTATTCGAAATCAATTGATTGATTTACGCAAGAGTTGGCTCTTTGAACTGTCTTTATCTGCTCACACTCACTATGCGATAAATAACTGGCTCGCCTATAAAAGGTGTTGTTGAGTGTCAGTAGATGTGCAGAGTGATCGTGAACAATGAAGTGGATTTTAGTTGTGTTTTCTCTTCTGGCCACTGCCTGGGCCTCTCCTGTGGTCATCCCTGATGGCTCTGATCAGCCATTTGAGGAGATGGGGGAGTTCTTTGAGGGAGATATGGAGCTTACGGAGCTACAGAGAAGAGGACTTTCTGATATGATCGACAGCCGAACCGGACTCCTGAATACACGCTATCGCTGGCCTAGTAACACCCTAGTCTATGACTTTGCTTCAGATGTGAATGCAGAACAGAGGGAATACATTGAGCTGGGTCTGCAGAACATTGCAGACAATACATGCATCAGGTTCACGCGACGCACCAACCAGGCGGACTATGTTCAAGTTACAACGGACGCTACAGGATGTTCATCGTATGTGGGACGCGTAGGCGGTATGCAGACTTTGAAACTCAAGTCCAACGTTCCTGGTTCAGGATGTTTCCGCTTCGGCACGGTTGTGCATGAGTTTATCCATGCTTTGGGCTTCCATCATGCTCAGACAGCCTACAATCGTGACAACTACGTTGCCATTAAGTGGGAGAACATCGAGTCTGGCAAGGAGAATAACTTCAACCTTAGGGATAGCACGACAACCTCCATGTTCGGCTATGACTATGACTACGGAAGTGTGATGCACTACAGTCGCACTGCCTTCAGTGTTAACGGCAAAGATACTATTGTTCCTCTACAGAGTGGCGTCACCATTGGACAGCGAGTGGCTATGAGTGACTTGGACATCAAACGACTTAACGCTATGTACAATTGTTAAGTGGTCAATGAATGTACTTTTCTTTTTGAAGAAAGAAATATATTACCTCTACAATCAAGATAACGCTGATTGATTTATCGTCTTGTCTTTTATGAGTGAAATTAGGGAAGTGTTGGTTGGTAAACAGTAGCTCATTGATCATCATTGATATTATTTACGAGCCTTTATCTGACACAATCACAGATTTCCCATCACTTGAGATATTCCACTTCAGTTGGAGTGCATTAAAAACACTTAAACGTGACGATCAGGCCGATCAGCAAGATAATGAATTGCAAGAAATTCAATTATTTTTTTAATAAATTCGTTACTCATCCATAAATTGTTAGAGAAAAATTGATTGATAGATTGCAAAATTTTTATTCAGCAGAAAAATAAAAATCAGGGCAAGGATTACTGTCCATCTGGGCAGTCATACATTCTGTTGAGGCGCTGGATATCCATGGGGCTCATAGAGTTCCTCTGGCCAAACACGGCTCCTTCTTGTGTCGGTATAATGGTAGGCTCGCCATTGATGCTGAATGCTGTTGGTCCGTAGTGCATCACGCTGTCGTAGTCATAATCCAAGCCATACATGGTGGATGTTGTTCGGTCTCTCAGCACGAAGTTACCCTCAGTACCTGACTGGATGTTCTCCCACTTGATGATCACGTAGTCGTTGCGGGTGTAGGCTGTTTGGGTATGATGGAAACCCAGAGCGTGGATGAACTCATGCACGACCGTACCGAAGCGGAAGCATCCTGAACCAGGAACGTTGTTCTGCAAATTCAACTGCTGGCGACCACCGACGCGACCAACATAGGAGAAGCATCCGGAACTGGATGTGGTAACCAGCACGTAGTCAGTTTCCGTGGTGCGTGGAACAAAAGTGAGGCAAGTGTGACCAGTCATGTTTGCTAAGGCGAAGTCGATCCACTCTCTCTGCTCAGCATCCACTTCATCGGCGTACTCGTAGGCAAGAGTATCACCTGGCCAGCGATAGCGTGGATTAAGGAGTCCAGTTCGACCGTCCACCATTACATCAAAGATTTCTCTCTTCTGCATTTCCGTAAGAAGGATATCACCCTCAAAGTGATCTCCCAACTCTTCAATCGGTTGTCCGATGAACCCATCATCTTCGTAATTCAAAGGTATGGCCAAAGTGGTGGCCAGAAGGCAACATAGCGTCACAATTAACTTCATTTTAACACTTCACTGACTCACCGGCAACTAAACACCGCGCGATGCACGGTTGGAGCTTATAAATCCACCAAAACATCTAATCAGCCACTTCAATAAGTTCAATGATTAGGATAAGTTATAAAACTTCCTCGACAGACTTGTCCGTGACAATGTTATCGGGCATCCTCTTGAGAATGTTTCATGTGATAATTACGATAATTATCTGCAATGACATTCATTCCATTCGGCTTACGAAAGAGGAAATCGAGGAAATCGCTTGTGCAGTAAATAGTTTTTCATGTTTTCCACAAAGAATCTCAAATTTTGTCCGTTAAACCTCCATGTTTGTTTAAATTCGAAGCGTCAAAGCGTGTGAAATATAGGCAACTTCACTATGAAGAAAATGGATTATGACAACCTCTCGTTCAGCATAACGAGGGAGGTGATATCACCGTGGTACCTCCTGGGCAAGCCCTATTACTTATCCCTGTTCCTCCAATATAAAAGAACAATAAATTGACATGATTGACTACATATCTTAAAATCTTTAATGCTTGGACAAATACACCCTCTGGCCATTCTGATTGAGAGATCTAGTGAATTTATTCAGCACTGACGTCACTGTGACCGTTGGCGTTGTGAAGCACTCAACATATGGCTCAATCTCATCCAGAGTCCAGCATTCCTTGGTCTGGAAGAGTAATGGGAAGCGCTCTTGAGGATTTGTGGGCAAATTCGTTTCCAGGAGCGTTCTCACGCACGGCATCTTTGCCTCTCTGTCAATCACGCCTATTCCTCTCAGATACTTCTCCTGGATTTGCATTCCCTCGGGCAGGGAGCCTTGCCAAGTACTGAGAAAGTCATCAATATGAAACTTTAATCCTGGCTTCAAGATACTCCTTGCCATTGTGCGACAAACATCTTTCTCCTTGTAGGTGAATTTCCCCGGATTTGTGCTGCACTGAGTGTAATGGGCAAAGACTGTCTTTAGAATGTCTTCCGGAACAATTTCTCTTAGAGAATCAATGGTTTCTGTGCGATCTATTTCATCCAGTGCCCAGGAATTCTCATCAATCAGTCCCAGGAGAAGTCCCAAAACACGGAATTCATACTCAGTCTCCAGCACTCGCATATATCCGTTAATCTCGATGGCTCGCACGAGCATTAGCCCGCGGGAAAACTCATCTTCGCTGCATTGAATTGTGTCCAAGAGTTGTTGTCGCGTGAAGAGCAACTTCTTTTCAATGCAGTACTCATTCTCAGGCCCTGAGTATCGAGTCATCTGCAGGAGGTCGTGCAATTTGCGGAACTTGGGCTGGATTTCGCGAGCCTGGAAAATCATAATATGTATATTGTTTTGTTGGCAGTCATAGGACTAGAAATTTTAGGATGAGGTCAATGATATCACCTTATTTAAGTTTAAGTAAAATCATTTAACTAGCAGGTGATATCACCTTGCTTATGTGATATCAGTTAAGGTGATATTATTTTGCTTAGGTGATACTTTACTCAGGTGATATCACATTTGTTCAATTGATATCACAGATCATCATCAGAAAAACAGATACATTTAAGAATTAAAGACCTACCTCGAAGTATTCCTGGAAGATCTTAAGCACATCCCGTCGCTCCAGTGCTATATCCGATCGATTGAGGTGATCTTCTGCATCTTCTTCCATACTGCTGTCGGCTGAATTGTTTCCAGAAGATTTCACCTTGAGTGGGCTGTGGCTAGTTTCTTGGGCGAACTTGAGTTCCGGAATGAGACAGAGGCTGTTGGATACTTCCGCTTCCTTGAGATCGAATGTCTTGCTTCCGGTGCAAAGCACAACATTCTCATTGAGTCCGCCCTTGAGGAACAGCGTCTGACCCTCCTGAATGTTCTCCAGGAGATGAGGATTGAGCTCCAAGAGCTTCACATTGGCCAAGTCGTCCGTGATGTTGGGGAAATAGAGAGCTTGAGTGATATCAGTGAGATTCGTTTCCTCCAGCTTTGCATGCTCAATGGTGGAGTGGACATCATCGATGTTTCTCTGGTAGATTCTGAATAATTAAGTTATATGGACTACTGCTCCAAGAACTCCAAGGGATCAGAAAATTCAGGAATACTCACTCAGGTTGGGATTCCATTGCGCGGAACTTAACCAAAAAGGTCAAAAAGTTTCCCGCCTTTTTCTTTTTGTCTCAACATGAACTCGCAATTGCATAAAGGGCAATACTGCAATCCACTAATTTTAATTTCTTGATTGGCCTATAAATTTAAAAATTACTAGACGTGTAGTTTGTTTGTCCGTTTGTCAGTCTGTTCTGAGTCTGACTCCAAATGATTAAATAACTTGGGATCTTTGTCATCTTTGGTTATTCTGCTACTTGTTGATTAGAAGACCTTTTATTTGCCCTAATAAACATTTTTATTCCCTATAATGTTTGTATAGTGTATAGTCCTTTTGCTTGTAACCCTGTTGCCTGGGGAATTATTGTGAATAAATAAATAATTGTTTTAATTTAGTCTCAAAAAGAAAGGACATGCCAAGTTTACACTTGGGGCGAGCTGGGATTGTGGGCCACCTCGGATGTAATGCAAATTGCTTATCAGCCGAAAGCGGGTGTTAAAAAATGTCTATTTAAACATTTGACCTTGAAAAACTTAGGGTTTAGGTGAATGCACAGGGTAGTGGGGCCCCTCATTAGAAAGGTCTCGACCTCAGCTACAACATACTAAAATTTAATCGAAATGCATCGTTTCGTTCTCGAGATATATGACCTTGAAATTTTTGAAAATATTCTTTCCGATATTAGCGCCACTAGCGGTGATCAGACAAAGTTCCGATGTACTGAAGAGTTGTAGTTTAGTGTTTAGTTGTAGTCTAGTGTGACCCCTCGTTGGAAAGCTCTTAACATCAGCTATAAAGTGTTAAAATTTGAGACCGATCCATGCCATATAGGGGCTAAGCTATTTAAGAAATAAAATTTTGGGGTGTTTCAAAATGGCGGATGGGGTGGGGGGGGCGGGATTTGACATCATAATCCGCTGGGTTTCGGTCGATATATGACCTTTGCCGGAAACCGCAATTCGATATCTCTTACCGTTCTCTTACTACAAGCGCAAAAACGACATACGCCGGCCGGCCGGAAAACTTTTTTTGTCGCACATATTTTTTGAATGTGGAAACTGTGAAACATGGAGCGCCCCTAGTCTCAGGGCTTTAACGGTGACTTTCATTTTCGGAGCCGATTACAGAAGAGCAGGGATAATGCTTATCCCAGCTCTAAAACTGCTTCTTACTAAATTTTATAGTTCCTTAATTTTATCTCTAAGCTTAAAAATTATGTATAAGATGATAATGGAAATTGTTTTTCGTGCTTGTGCGATGTATTATTATATCGAGCACTCCGCAAAATCACTTCGCTTTGCAATCTCCTGAAACACAAAACATAGAAAATATAGAAAAACATACAGTTGGCTGCCTTGCTAATCTGTCATTGTGAGAAAATTTTTGTTTGTTTACTTGGCAGGAAATTAGCAAAATCAATTGGGGAAATCGCCGGAAAAGCCCCTTTTCTCCACAAAGTCGACACAAAAGGTGGTGCAGAATGTGCAGAATATTGATTTACGGATGTCCGGGCTTCGAGAAGGCCTCCTCGAAGAGCGACAAAACAACTCTGGTGTTTTGTAAACAGAAGGCAGATATTGTGAAGGTTGAGAGGGCTTTTGAGGAGATTTTCGCCACAGAAATCCTCGTTAATCACGACATCCTTCCGGATACCCATGAGATCCTCTTCATGCCGTCCATTAAGGATGAGAAGGAGGAGGTTATTGATCTGGATGAGCCACATGAGGAGTATGTGGAGGCGATTGCAACGTTCTCAGCCAAGGAAGAAACAGAGTGAGTGTCTGGGGAAGATTTTTCGACTCAAGGGGGTAATAGAATACATATTTTGTTTTAGAATTATTCTTAATTTTTTACGAATATTCGGAAAAAGTATATTTTTTTAATTTATTTAATTTAATTTAATATAAAAATTAAAAATCTTAAAGCTTCTGTTACGTAATTCATTAAGCAAGCAAAATCTTTCTATAATGAATAATTTTTTAAAATTTTTAGAAATTTCTTCTCATTTTCGTCTTTTTTATATCAGAAATGATTCTAAAGCAGACAAAAATGTTCAGAAAGGACTTTTAAGCGTTGAAATATTGAATTTTTAATGACAATATTCGCGCACTGAAGAAAAAACTGAAAGAATTAGCCAATGACTTGATTGAATCGATTGAATCAATAAAAGAATTTTAGCTTGAAGTAACAGAAAAAATACTTTATTGAATTGAACGATTAATTTTACTAAACCAACTAAAGTTTGGTAAATTTCATCAAATTCAATGAATTGTATATTAATTTGTCTAAAGTCAGCGTAAATTTTACAAATTGGTTAAATAACAATAAAACGTTGAATTGTTAAATTTTATTGCAATATTTCTATAAAATCTACAATTGAATACTTTTTGAATGGACTTTTATTTAATCAATCAAGAAGACAACTTATGTAAATGGGAGTTTTTATCCTTTTTCCCGTCCATTGTGACGATTGTGCCTGATTTATATTCCCTTCCAGGTCGTCAGACTTTGACTTTGATGATGATGATGTGAAGCCAACAATGAAGCCCAAGATGGTGCGAAAGAAACGATCAAAGAGCATCAAGTATGACTACATAATAGAGGAGGGTCGGGTGAAATGTACTCTTTGTTCGAAGACTTTGAAGACCCGTCGCAGCTTCCGCAGTCACATGAGACTCCACAGGCGTCAACAATTTCTCTGCGACATCTGCTCGAAGACATTCGTGAGTGTTGAGAAGATTCGACGTCATATGCGCGTTCATACGGGCGAAAAGGAGTTTCTCTGCGATTTATGTTCGAAATCATTCGATTATCGCCACAATCTGGAGATTCATATGCGGAGCCACACCAAGGAGCGTCCCTACAAGTGTCACCTCTGCCCCAAGACGTACACCACGCAGGGTAATCTGAATTTCCACGTTCAAGGTCACGGAGGACTGAAGAGCTACGTGTGTGAGATTTGCGGAAAGGCGTGGAGCAGAAAGCGAAGCTTAAAGGCTCACCTGAACACCCACAATGAGCAGAAACTCTTCAAATGTGAACTCTGCTCCAAGGAGTTCTCGCATCCGTCGTGCAAGAATCGCCACATGAAGGTACACACGGGTGAGAAGAGGCATAAGTGCGAGATTTGCTCGAAGGCCTTCGCTAGGCGAGATCACGCGCGCAATCACATGCAGTTGCACGTGAAGTGGGGCAAGGATCAGATATAGGCCAGGCACGATGGGATGGATGAGCCACAAACTGTGTCAACCCCAACATCCGCCCCATCGTTGTCTGCCAATCTCTTCCCCACCACCTTTCATTGACTATTTAGCCCGAGGGAGTAGAAACAGGTAAGATTTACCCGATTTACTTACCACTCTGAACCTAGCTGGAAAGTAAGAGATAGTGAGTTTGTGTCTTGGCTAAAAGAATCAATGAGTTTTTTGTTTTTAGCGAAAATTGAACATAGTCTTTTGTGAAATTTTAAGCTAAATAGGATAAATTTTGGAACTTGATGAGACTAAAAGTTCAGTTAGAAGAGAAATTGCAGGTTTATAACGTTTCAGATTTAAAAATTAAATTATCAAAACTTTTTTATTTTCCAATTAATTCAAACAAACCCACTTGACACAAACCTACTTTAGCTGACTTCGGCTAGGTTTGGGTGTAGAATTTTCTCCTCAGCTGAGGATCGAGATTTAATCAAATTACAAATAGATTATGGAGAGAAGAGATTCAATTTGCTCTTCTCTATAGTTACGCGTTAATCAATAGGTGTTAAGAAAATGTTTTAGGAAATTTATGGTGATCAAAATTTTAATATGTCTGTCGTGTGAGATGAGAAAACTCACATGGAGAGCCCGGAAATAGTTTTATGACTCGTTCAGTTTCTATTTGGACTGAAATGAGGATTGGATTGAAGCGAAAAACTTAAGAATCCTTTATAACCGTATCATATTTGACTCAATAGTAGAGCTAAATAAAATTTTGATCACTATTAAATTATAATATTGTCGTTTTAAGTTCATCTAAACATAGAATTTTCCTTTATGGAGCTTGTAAATAAAATTATAACATCAATACATTTTATTTAATAAAAATTCAACATAAAATAATGAGTCTGTAAATTCAATTGTTAAATCTTTCGAATTTCTTTAGAAACACTTCAATTGTACCACGTGGAAAGTGAGAAGCCATTAAATTGTTTGAGTGTCAATGGAAGTTCTCTCGCACGGAATTTCAGAGGCTAAAAACATTAAAAACAAAGTAATTATTCAGTGTTTTTTCGGTAAAATGATGGCAGTTAGGGAGATAATTTGCTTTGTTAATAATCCGTGTGTGAGAAATCATTGTGGTAGAATAGCGTCACGTCTCAATTTCAGGCATACGCCAAGTGTCCGGACAGTCCGGAAGTTTCAGGCATCCGCGAGATTTCGGGAGGAGATTCAGGAGATCAACATGAGGCCTCAAGTCTACGTCACTCGACCAGATTATGCGGCTGTGGGAGTTGAATTACTTAAGGAGGAGTAAGAAATGCTTGGTCAAGGGCGTCGAGCGAGAGGGACTTATCCGAGATTTTCGCCAGATAATTCCCTCTGCCAGTTTAGGTTCAAGGTCAAATGTTCAGGGATATTTTTCTCTATTAGATGTGACGTAACAGAGTGGAGTGAGGCTCGCCCAGTGCCTCGGGATGAGCTTCTGAGGAATGTTTGTGGCAAGGATGGGATCTTCTGTGCCCTCACTGAGAAGATTGATGTGGAGCTGTTGGATCAGGCGGGTCCGAATCTCAAGGTGGTGGCAACGATATCCGTGGGCTATGAACACATTGATCTGCCTGAGTGCAAAAAGCGCGGCATCCGTGTTGGTTACACACCGGATGTCCTGACAGACGCCACGGCGGAACTCACGATGGCTCTGTTGCTGGCCACAGGTCGTCGATTGCTGGAGGCCAGCAAGGAGGTGTACAATGGTGGCTGGCAGGCGTGGTCGCCGTCCTGGATGTGCGGTCCCGGTGTCCGGGGAGCCACTGTTGGACTGGTGGGTATTTTTTCTAATATCATAGGTACTAGCATTTTTCAATAATTACTAGAAATCAACAGAAATTAAGTTGAAAGAGGGTTTGTGTCTTGGCTAAATAATAGGCCTTTATCGTCTTTGTATAAAGAACATGGTGCATGACTTCACTATGGGTAGGAACCTTTAGATGAGTTCTTTTTACATGTTAATAATTAGTAGAGGAATCTGTTTTTAAATTCAACTCCTTTTCCGTCAATTTTAGTTTAAAAAGCCGAAAATTATTCTGTTTTAATTTGTAAAGGTATGTTCCACTTTCGTAACGCAGAAATGGTTAAGAAAAACCCGAAAAACCTTTTGCTCAACCTTTTGTCAAAAATGTTTTGTTGTTTTGTTTTAACTACCTGCAATTGACAAATAACAAATTGGATATAATTAAACTTCACCCATTCGCCTTAAAGTTGGCAAACTGATGTAATATTTGCCCAAAAACAGGCAAACATAATTTATGTATAACTGAGACAGAAACCTAAAGTCTTTTCGAGAAAAGAAACTATTATTTAGCCAAGACACAAATCTACTTTCAGTTAAATTAAAACAAACTACCATTCAATTAATTGGTGTGGGGAATCAAGTGTGATGTGAACCCCTTAAATATAATAATAATTAATTAGTGGTATCTTTGGCGGCTCTAAACAGGTGGGCTTTGGTCGAATCGGCCAGGAAGTGGCTAAGCGGCTGGTGCCGTTCAAACCCGCCGCCATTCTCTACCACAGTCGCTCAAATCATCCCTACGAGGCGGAGAAGGTGGGAGCCGAGCGCGCTGAATTGGATGAGCTCCTAATGCGAAGTGACTACGTTGTAGTGCTTTGCGCTCTCAATAACCAAACCCACCACATAATAGACGCCGAAGCGCTGGCCAAAATGAAATCCACGGCGATTCTCATCAACACCAGTCGTGGGGGATGCGTCGACCAGGAGGCGCTGTGCGACGCCCTCCAGGAGGGACGGATCAGAGCTGCTGGACTGGATGTTACAACGCCAGAGCCTCTACCGCTGGACAGTCGTCTGTTGACGCTGAAAAACGCAGTTTTGTTGCCGCATATCGGCAGCGCGGACATCACAACGCGCCAAGAGATGTCGCGCGTGACGGCATGTAACATCCTGGCGGGACTTAAAGGAGTGAAGATGATATCAGAACTCTGATGTGCGGTTTTCTCAATTTAAAGCTTCTTTATTCATAATGTGTGAGTGGTTTTTTTTCATAAACTTTTTCTCTTGCGGGTTCTCAACCCGGCGGACACAAAATCGTGTCGATTCAGTTGACTATTTGTGGATGCGGAGGGAATTCTCAGATAGTAAGATTTCTGGATTTTATAGAAATTCTCAAGATATCTGAGTTACTATAAAATAATTATATTAAAATAGCTTATTTTATGACTTAGGAGTAAGGTATAAATAGCAATTATTAGTATTAGTTCTTCAGCGGTATTTGTACCAAGTATGATACATTATATTTTTTGAGGTTTTACAGATCTTTTCTCATTTTTCTTAATTTACTTTTCGTTTTTCCATCTTATACTTTCGGAAAAATATTTTTTTTACACCTTATTTCAGTGATATTATTTTTATATTAATATGAAATATTTATACCTTACTAGTAAGGCATTTAATAAGTACTTTCCATTACTGATTACTTACAGTAATTCAGTTACCTAGAAAGTCTAGTGAAAAAAATCTTAAAGTGACTCAATTCACTGTTAAGTCATAAAACGCTTTATCGCTATCCCAAAATTCCTTACGCATCCAGTAAAAATCACAAACTGACGGAGACGTGATTGTGTCAGCCGGGTAATTGGGTGTTTTGTGTGTTAATTTTGCCACAAATATCAAGTCAGAGATATACATTCAGCTTTTTATATAGATTTTTTTTACCGTTTAATATCATTACAATTTTTTAGAGAGAAAGACTTCTATCTGGAATAATTGAACAACACTATCGTGTGTATGACAAGGAGAAGATCTCTTCACGAAAAATAAAATAAAAAAATAACTAAAAATATAAATCAGTGGCATGTGATAACCCGACGATCAACCAAATAAATGGCTTATGGTCAACTGAAAGGTAACAAAGATTGTATATTTTTTTTTCTTTAGATAAAACTTTCTAATGCCTATTCAAGCGTCTTATTTCCTAGAGAAATTAAAACACGAGGAAAGAAAACTCTGCCCTCAAAATGTGGAAAATCTTTGTTTTTCTTTGAAATTTTCATCTTGATTTCATTCTTTTTAGTTTTTTTTTTTTGTAAAAAGCTCTCACTTCTCTCTTAACACGTTCCATTTACCATCTCGTGTGATTACATTCGAGTGAAAAAATAAACCTCTTCACACAGCAATAACAAGGCTGATTACATAAAAGTGATTTTATAACTTAAATTGCATCCCATGAAAGTTCAGGATTTTATTCTTTTTTAGCGCCAATTTTTTGTTAACTTGCCATGAGAAATTTTTTAGATTTCTAGCAAAAACAGCAGAATTTGTAAGAGAAGTTTTGAGTTTGTAGCAGGTATACTTCATGATTTCTTGCAGAAATTTTAGAAATTACTTCATTAAGATTTTGTAGAAGTGATTCCAGCAAATACTGTTAGAAATTGTAACAAAAGCTACTCAAAATTCTAGCAAAAGTGCTGAAATTCCAAAAAATACTGCTCAAAATTCTAGCATTACTGCTAGAAATTCTACTTGTCATTCTTGCAGTCAATTTTCTTATCAATTCCATGACGCTTTTGCTAGATACTTGAAGAAATTTTTGCTACATATTGGTTTATTAGTTAAAGTCTGCCGTGGAATGAAATTTCATGGATTGCAACTTCCAAAGGCTCAAAAAATCACTGAAAAATGAAGAGAATCTGTGAAGAAAGGATTTCACGTGAACTTTTTCTTTCACTTTCCCAAAATCTGTAAATTTCTCCTTTGAAACTTATTAACAATTGAATTTGTCAACAAGAAGAGTTTACTGACTTTTCAGCTGATGCAAAAATTCATTTTATTAACAATTTTCTTTTGAGGAATTTTAAACACTTTGAGGTATAGTGAAAAGTAATTTCTTTTTTTAGTGAAATCTTTTGCTAATCACAGAAAAAATCTCTTCTGCAAGAAATTTAACAAATCTGCAGCCAATTACGTATTATTTTGAGACTGAAAGAAAAAACTATTAAACTTTCTTTTTTTCCCCACCTCACAAGTATTTACAGCACAATTCAATCGCTTTGGGCTTTTCTTTTGTTTTAAAAAGCCCCTCTTTCTCCTCCCAAGAACTAATAAACACCCTGAAAAGCCGCTTTTTGGTGTGCTTTGGTGTTTTAGCGCTAACAAATCATTTTTTTCTCCTATACTTGGTAATCAGTTTCCATCTACAAAATTTCTCTCTTTTCCCACCAACCATCATTAATAATAAATTTAATAAAACTATTTACACAAAATTCTTTTGCTTTTTTACCCACAATTTTTGTTAATCTTATTTTTTCTTTCATTTACTTTTTTTTTGTATAAATAAAAATGTCATCACAGAGCAAAATTAAATTACAATAGAATTAGGGAGGTTTCTCTTCTCACAATCTTGTAAATTTCAATAGTTCTTCTTTTTTTCTTTAAATTATTAAGTGATTATTACACATTTAATAAATATGTTTTTTTTTGTCTTGTAATACAATAATATTTCATCTATAAGTGTAAATTAATTATAGTATTTTTTGGTATATTTTTTGAGATACTTTTTTTTCCTCAATTTCTCTTTTTTTTAGTACAATAATTGATAAATCATTCTATATTGAATTGTTTAATATATTTTTTTGTAGTTTATGTTTTTTTTTATTTTATATATATATATTTACCTGCCTAAATTTAAATCTGTTCATGTGTGTTTTATCGCCTCACGATGAAGAGTCCGTTTTGGTGTTTTTTTTTATCATTTTACAAATTGAGAAATTCATACAAAAAACTCATAAGAAAACTTCTTAACTATTTATTAAAAATCAACTTAAATTTTTATCTTTTTTTTTCTAAATATTAGCTGTGATTCTTCCAGATTCACAGATTATTTTGCTGTTCACAAAATCAATTAAAAAACTTCAACAAGACAAGAGTAAAAAATTGATGAAATCAACAGATTTAAATAAAATTAATACACCAAAACAGATTCCATCGTGATCGTATCTCATTTGCTCGAATGCTGAGACGCAGTGACGCCTTGAGCGGCTGATGTCTCCACATTTCGTCGAGCCAGTCTCGATCTGAAACAATTATCAATCACAAAACGACTTTTTACTAACAATTCGGCGCATCATAGAAAATACCCCTTAATTTTAGAGGAAAATCTCTAGGAAACCATCTAAAATGATTTTTAGAGTCTATAGGTTTCCCTATTTAAATAAAATAATAAAAACTCTGCAGATAAATGTCTGCAGATTTTCTTCTTGTGAATAATCGCAGCAGATAATGGCATCCAATAAAGTTAAAAGCTTTTAATCACTGAGAAAAACTAGTGATTGAACTGAAAGGCAGATTCTACTCTTTTTGACTCTTTTATTCGGCTTTTGCCAAAAGATTTTTTTTTAAAAACAATCTTTGTAAAGGAAAAATATTGGAAAGCAAAATTTATCAATGCGATATTTTTTCTTTAAAAAGAGAACTACTCGTGTTCTGTTCAAATGCTTCAAGTAAGAAATAAATTGTTCTGAGCAAGTAATACAAAATGGTAATTTAGTCAAAATTACCTAAAAAGTGCGTGAAAAAGTTTTAGATAAACTGATAGTAGAATTTTTCCCTCCATTTCTAGTGTTCATTTTAGAATAGACTGCTACTCATCGTTTTGATTAAAAAAAATTTCAAACAAAATTTAGTCCAAGATATTTTTTTTACTAATTTGACTAATAGGCCAATTTTTTCGCTAAATTTCTTGAAATTTCTATTTTTTAATTCAAAATGAAACTCAAATTTTACCGAAGAATTCTATCCCTTCCTGAATAACAAAAAAACTTACCTTATTTGACCTGCCAGCAGAGGATTAATGGCGTAGAGCCAGTCATGGACCTCCTTATCGCCCAGAGTCTGAAGCAAATATCCTCTGTGTTTGGTCACGACGCTGTAAAATACAAAAATTCTCAATAAATCATTAAATTAAAAACCAACCATCCTCTCAAACTGACCTGAAAGTGTTGGGAATTTTCACCATTGCCGCCTGATCTTCACTGCATTCCACTTGAGCTGTACCCAAGTTGAGCACTGCTCGCTCCACGGGATCCTTCTCCGAGCGGAAGATGAAGACGTAGGGTCGCCTCACGGTGACCCAGCGCTTCTTCCAGCCCGATCCACCGTGTTCCAGCACATTCAAGTAGCCCTTGCGCGCCACCACAGGACTCACACGGATCTCCTCCAGCTCCGGCACATATAGACGCAGAGGAAGTGCCGGCTGGAGCGCCGGGGCGGGAGCCTCCCACCCATTAGGCACCTCTACACGCTCAGGCGAGCAGAGTCTGAGAAGGACAAAAAATTCACGCTGTATCAGATTTGATACGTAAATAAATGAGGCTATACGAGATTTCTTGCATTCTTCGCAATTTTCCATTCTTTTTTCATGAATTTCTCGAAAACGGATATTAAAAAAAAATATAGGTAAGTAAATCGAACTCAACGATAGTTTTCGGACACAATTAACCTCTGAAATTGCTTTTTAAAAATTTTAACTAAAGTAAATCGGACAAGAAAATTTAGTCGCGACACATTTTAGAAATAGAAATAAAGTACTCACTCAATGGAGTTGCCCGAAATGTAACTGGCCGTCATGTCTGCGCATCCCTCATCACCTGGTGACGCGTCAATCTGCGCCATGTTGCTCTCCTGTTCCGCCTTGGCGCCAATTCGGCCCTGCACAAGGTGGATGCACTTAAGCAGCAACTCCTGCTCCTTCTGTGTGTACTCGCGCTCCGCCAGCGGCTGCTGCTCCGGCGTCTGTGGAGACGCCGGAATCACCATATGAACGGGCGAGGCGCCAGCACGAGCCGCCAAATTGCAAACATCCTTTTCCGTCTTTGTCGTCGGATTTGGGTTTGTGTCCATGCCCAAACGTTCGCGCAGCATCAACAGATGGCGCACACGTCCCACCTCCTCAAGTCGCGTTAACTTCTCCAATTCCCATTGATGATCGAAGATCAGAGAATCTCCACGCGGACGCCATCCATGTAGATTCTCCTCGCCACGCACGTAAGTCGAGCTTGTGTCCAGGACGCGACGCTGACGTCGTTGAACGCCTAAATACATGGGAGGGGCCAATAAGTGGGCGGGACTTTAACTATAGACTGGAATAGCGGACTATTTGGGTGGGAGGGTGTGGTCTGTTGAGAAAGCTACGCCCATCAGTTCTGAACAATCTATACTTGTCAGTAAATAAAATCAATTTGAAAAATACTCATATTTTTAAATCAAATGAACAAAACATTTTGGAATTAGTGGGCGGGGCATTAATTAAGCTTTCTTGAAAAGTTAACAAGACATTCGTTAATTTTAAACTTGATAAAGCCAAACTTTAATTAAACCAACGAATTTTTTGAAAAATTTGATTGCCTTTTGAAATCAACCATTAGTTGATTAAACAATCCATTTTTTTTCAATTTAACCAATTTTTCTTTGGTTTAACAATTCATTTAATTTGGCATTCAAGTGGGTGGGATATAAACCAATTATTTCCTATTACTTCAATTTCAAATTGATCTTATTCCTTTTTTCCCAAAAAAAAGGCTTAAAACCAATATCTGATTGTTATGAGAGTGGCTTAAACAGGTAGCAACGCCCACCATGCTAATGAAAACCAAATTAGTCCGCTATTCTGAAAAGTCACGGGATTTTTTTCTCCCGCGCAAGACAACAAGCGCTCAAGGGTGTTTTTCACTATCTAAGAAGGAATCTATCCACTACAGCACACTCTGCTACCTGGACTACCTGCTTCGGATGCACGACGCAGTGAGAGCTCGTAGACGCCTGAGAGGCGATTCGCCTCCGGATTGCGATACTGTCCAGAGAAGAGATGCTTCAGCGATCGCGGTCCAGTCCTGGCATCGCGGCCATAGATAATCATGCTGAGATCCTTAGTCACAATTGCTGGTCTAGCACAATTTTCCAGCTGCAATGATAGAGAACAAAAGGACGTGAAAAGCGTTACTTTGAGGATTGAGTTGAGAAACATTTGCTAATGATTTGTCCAAAACTTATATCTTTAAAACATTTAAGTTTAAAAAATCTTCAACTTTAACTCACCTCAAGATAAGCACTGAGCGTGATGTAGATCGTCTCCCCGGTTTGTGTGACGCGATTGAGCAAACTGGAGTTGTGCAGACTGGAATCCCAGGCCGCCTCGAAGCGGAAGAACGATCGATCATCCCCTGGGACATCTAACACCTCCCCCGGGAACAGACCCAGTGACAAAACACAGGAATCATCATCCATCTCATCCGCTGATTCCGGTGTGTTCCTAATTCGTCCCACAACCAACTCCCGGATGTCCTTCCACTTCACCTCGGGCGTCGGTTCGTGTACAATTGTTATGCGGATGCGCCTCTGAATGCCCTGATGCAGTAGAAATAGCCCGCGACACGGTAAATCATCACTATGCTCCACGACAGCCGGAACATACTCCCCACTCGGTGCCAACTCACAAATCTCAAACCACACCAGAACATCATGCTTGGCCAGCACTGTAGAGGAGGGGGGACAGGGCAGAGGCCCAAACTTGGGACTCCTCACGGGTTGACTGATCGGAATACTGGGTGGCAGCATTCGTCGTGGTGGCGGACGTGTCTGTCCATCCTGCTTGGCATCCTTGTGCAACGGATGATTCTGATAGTGTCCGAAAATTTTAAACATGATCGGTTGTGTCTTTAAATACTCAATGAAGGACTTCGTCACCGGCACCGTCACATTTTGCACATGATAAAAGCCAAGAGGTGATCCGGAGCCGCTATTCTTCACCGGCTCCGTTGAAAATGCCTCTTCATGGCGATGCAAGAAGCTATGGCAAAAGAATTTCAGTTGTAGCATTCATTTGAATGTAATGGATGAGTAAGACATTATAAAAGATGTAATCTTTACTCACTTGAATTGGCAGAAAATATCTGCATATTCAGCCGCAATTCCCGTCGCTTGCAACACAGTGACGCGGAAGGTGAAGTCCTTGCCGATCTGGAGATGCTCTCCCGGCTCCTCGGTGGCCTCATGCACCTCTGAGGAGACACTGGAGTCACCACGTCCAGAATCAGCATCCTCAATTTCCACCTCCTCCACCTTTCCGCATTCATGACCTTCGATAAAGCGCTCATCGCGCTCTTGAACCAACGATCGGTACTTGGGCTTGTGATCCTCGTCAAACTGAATCCTTGCCGACTGCTTTACGCCGTTGCTCACATCCAAACTTTCTTCATCCTGCAACACATGAGATTTCTGCCCATTTCGATCCAGTTAGTTTGTAAAATTTCAACTCTTTTGTTATCCCAATTAGAGACACCGATAAAATTATTTAATTTTATTTTTAAAGAGAGTGCAAAGAGAGTATATCAAAATTATAGGTAGGGACGGACAGTTTAGATCTCAAAAATTCAACTGAAACTCACCATGACTGGCTGAACGGCCACACGCAAGTATCCGCGAACGTCTCCCCTTTCATTCACAATCGCCACCTTATGGACCAGAGGAACGGGATAGAGGAGATTGCTCAAGTAGACAAAAGATCTGCCCACCATCCGGAACCATGGGAAACGATCATAGAATGGATCTCCACCCGTGAGACTCTCAACATTATAATCGGGTGATGTTGGACTCAATTCCGCTTCATTGTGATACATTTCCCTCATCAATTCCAAACGTTGTCTGTACAGACACAAGTTAAAGAAAGAATAAAAAAAATAATTATAGGTTAACACACTTTTAGTCAATTATCTTAAACAATTTAACAATCATTCGCAAGCATGAGTGAAACAGCCCCAAAAGCTGCGGATTTTTCATAAGGGTGCTGAAGCCAGAGAGAAAGAAGCACATAATGGCGAAGAATTAGACTCAAGTTTGTTGAAAGACAATAGAAAGAGGGTGTGTGTCTCGGCTAATTAGAAGGCGTTTACTAAAAGACCCTTGATTAGTGTCTTTGCTGTAAATAGGCGTCTTCAAATAAGTCAAAAGGCAATTCCGAAGCAAATCAAAGCGTATTCAGAAAACCTCAAGCCTTTTGTGAAAGGCCTATTATTTAGCCAACACATAAACCCTCTTCCTGTTGAATTTCGACTAACTTCAGTTATGATTGACGATGAATAATAAAAAAAATACAAGATCTGTAGAGATATGAATATTTTACCAACAAAGAGAACAAATCTACCAATTCTAACGAATAAATCAAAGATCATGAGATAAACTGAAGATTCAAATGAAAATCATCCTCAAAGGCATGAGGCGCTCTGTCGAAGCGCATGGGAGATTATATATGTATATAAATTAAAAACGTTATAGGAAAGTCATGTCAAACATAAGACAGAAGGGATGATACAACAGCAAAATAATTAAATTCTGTGTTTATATCACTTAAATGAGACAAATTTTGTCTCATTTCATCACTTTCAGTGTTTTTTATCTTTTCTTTTCATCGAAATTTTGATTTTTTTTTATTAGTGCTAACCTCGATGGCAAGAGATTAGCTAATGAGAGTCTTGATGCATTTGCGCACGCCGCCGTCAAGCACTGAAGCAACTCCTGCTGACCACCATCTCCAGTCTCGGTTGTTTGTTCACAATCATCAAGAGAAGGTTTGCCCATTGGACCATTTGTTGGCGTCTCCAGGCCACACATCATCGGCGGACTCTCCGCATTGTATATTTGACGCATCAATTCGAGGCGACAACTAATAATTTTTACCGCATTTTTCGCATGTGCGTTTTTTTTTTCAACCACAAAGACAGTGTTTGTATTTTTTAGGAGAAAATCGAAAAAAAAAAGAATGTTAACTCAGGTGAAATGACTGAGAAAATAATATCTTCTCCTAATTTACGCCATAAATTTGATGATGAATGATATTTTGTTTTGATATTTTAATACTTATAATATTTTAATTAGGAAATTAAAAAAGAAAAATGAATGAGAGAAGTTGAATATTTTCGCTGACTAAATTATGACTAGAATTCTAATTAAATAATAGAAAGAAACAATTGATTTTTTGTTCATGATTTTCTACTAAAATTATAAAGTTATTGCTAAAAATTTCTCCTAGATTTTTCATGAAGATTCTGGCTAGATTTATTCAACAGTTTGATTAAAAGTTTTAAAAAGTTTTCTTTTATATAAGAGAAACCTTTTCAACGAAGTAAAACCCCCTACCTCAGAAATTATGTACATGGAATAGCTGTACAATGCAGAAATTTAGCCCAGAACTTAAAGAAAATCTAGTAAAAATAATTAGTTTTTGCTACAATTTTCATAAAGAATTTCCTAGATTTTCTTGAAACATCCTAATACATAAAGCCAAGTGTGCATATCTGAATTGGCCTGATCACCCCCAAACCATTAAATCTCGACCGGACGTGACTCCAAGAGTCCGAAAATACCCATCTCCAAAATGTTTGTGTGTCTGTCAGTGTGTTACCGCATCACGGCCAAACGGCTGAACCGATCCGGATGATATTTGGCATAGGAATAGTTGGCATCCCAGGTTGGGACATAGGCTATATGAAAACTTCCCCCACCTCCCCTATCTGGTACCTCCCATACGAAT
>CAKKOB020000694.1:0-39076 GCA_918844115.2 Phlebotomus perniciosus | reverse complement strand
GATTCCAAATACGGTCACACTTCGACTCTACTCTTTACCACCAAGTTTCAGCTGATAAGCGAATTGCATTACATCCCGAGGTGGCCCACCGAATCCCAGCTTGCAAAGCTAAACTTGGCGTGTGCTTTGCCATTTTTTTTTAACTTCTGAGAATTTTTTAAAGCTTTTGCAGATCCAAGCTTACAGGGAAAGCTTAAGTGTCTATATAGAAAAGAAATACAAGTATAGAAACGAGAATTAAAAGGTTAAAAAGGAAAAGGTGTGTGTGTACATATTTGATCCAGTGTATTACCCGCGCAAATTCTCTCACATCTCTCGGAAAACGTACAATTACGATGCCGGCAAAATGTACATTTCACCCATCCACTTAGGGGTGGATGGGCAAACAAACTGATGCATTTTTATGTAGATACAGTGGCGTTTTCCTACCATTAAATGCTTCATTTCATACTTACTCATCGTTGCATTTCCTCTCGCACCACGAGAGAGCCCCAAGTCACCAACATCCATTCATTTGCATAGTTGCACGGTTTTATTCTATTGCCCATCCCTACGCTGTTAACATTTTTCTCCCCTCTAACTATACATATTTTCTACTTTTTTTCCGTGAGGGCAGAAAATGGCAGAAGCAGGAAATATCCCACCACAGCTCCCTGGCATCCTTTTACAGTCGAACCCTCCAACGAATGCCGTTTGTTTAAAATACAATGTGAAAGCTTTCTCCCTGAATTTTCTCTCCGATGCGCCATCTCTCGCAGTGCTTATGATTACTCACTCACTCCTGACACATTACTTACAATATCATTTAGAAAATACTTTTAATTGCGTTGGCATTTTGTGCAAATGCCAACGATGCTTCCGCTCTAATTAAAAGTTTGCACTTGAGGAACTTCCACATCGCGATGCTGAGAAATAGCAAGAGAGAAAGTTCCATTGGAATCTCACAAAGTTGTCGCACTTGCAAGAGAAAGAAATCAAGAACACTGTCTCAACAATTTCTATTCTTTCAACTTGAATTCCTCGAACTGAATTGATACGAAGAGTCATCTTTCGACGTGACAATAATCGAAGAAAAAAACCACTGAGAAGCTTTTATTGTTTTTCTTAAATTGTGCATTCCAAATTTTATTTAGTCAATTTGTGTTTTAGCCGTTTTAGTACACAATTAATCAGATTAATGTTTCAGAGCTTGAAACTTTGCTTATATTCTTGTTTATATTATAATTTTAATGATTACCAAGTTATAATTGTTTTTAGACAAGAAAATTGTTCCTGAAAAAGATCATAAATTTTCCTTAAGTTTCTCTGTAATACCGGCACTTCGGAAGTGTTGGAGAGCTATTAAAGTAAACCTTAAAAGTGTTTTGGAGGAAGGCTTTGAAGATCTTTAAGGGAAGATTTAAAGAGCTTTAATGGAATCATTAAAAGGCTTTGAAAAGAAGATTAAATGAACTATGAAAAGAAGCTCAAATAAGCTTTGAAAGAAAACTCAAAAGAGCTTTAAAAAAGACTTTAAATATGACTTTGAACAGAAATTTGAAAGAGCTTTGAAAAGAATTTAAAGATAAGCTTTAAGCTAAAAGCTTTGGTTCTTTTTTCTTTGAAAAGAAACTAGAAAAGCTTTGAAACGAAGCTTAAAAGAGCTTTCAAGGAAAGTTTAAAAGTTTTCTAGAGTGAAGCTTTGAAAAACTTTAATGGAAGCAATGAAGAGCTTTAAAGGGAAGCTAAAAAGGGTGTTGGAATGACGCTTTAAGAAAGCTTTCGTCTCAAAGTTCTGGAATTTTCTTTAAATCTCCACAAGTCCAAAAAGTTCTAAATTAATAGTTAAAGCAATTGACTTAAAAGCTTTCAAAATTTTCGGAAAGCTCATGAAGTCTTCTGAAAGTTCATTGGTTGCTTAAAAAATAACTTAATTCTTCCATACATTGTACAACTTCCACTCCCAAAGACTTTCGCGAACTTCCTTTTAGGTGTACACTATTTCTGATGATATTATCTCCCCCTTGGTACGATCCCTAATATCTTCCCCTTGTATATTTTATTATCAATGGTCAGGCCTATCTCAACCCTAAAGCTCCCCCTCTAAGCTAAGATATAAGCTGCGTTGCGGTGAAATCTTTCCGGTGGGAAGAATTGAAAATCTCATTTGGTCTTAAGCCTAAGCAAAAGGATAAAACTCTCGTATCCTATTGTTATGTATAAATTTGGAGGATTAATCTTGTGACAAGTATCAACATTTCCAAGGGTATTAAGCATCCTCGTATGCCAAAGCTCCACACACATTCAAACGTAATTAACAATCCGTTGTTGATTTCGAAAACTTTTCGGCAGCAATAACATTTCCAGCTGAAACCCAATGTACACACAAAATGACTTGCTCTATATGTGCCAAAATTGTCTCCGCTGCCCTTTAAGATTATTCCCTGGCATGGATACAAGTTTATTGTTTATGTGGATGGTTTGAGGTTGGATTTCTCGTTTAAGGGGGGATTTACATAATAAGAAGAATCGATTTTGTCTATTAGAACGAGAGAATATTGCCGCATAAAGTTCTATTGCATGTTAATTGGTACAAGAGCTGCAAATGAGGGTTTGAGTGAGAAATTTTGTAGCATCCATTGAATTTCCAGTGCAATATTCAATTTCAGTCAAAATGTAATTGCATCATGCTTCGATAATAGATTCTCAACCCTAAATTTTGATATCATAATTCACTTATTTCGTCGCATAATGTCACGATGCGCTTCTTGACAATTAAATGAGAATTCTTCTGTTCTTGCAAACTGAGCAATACATCGGTAATTGTGCTGCAAGTTGTAAAGTTTGCCAAAGCTTTCAATGGAATATACTCTGCAAATAACATACATATGCATGAGAGAATTTCCAAGAGCAGTGAATGAAAATAACATTTGAGAGATTAAACGATTGCTTTTGCTATCTTTTTCCGTATTAGAGCTTAACAAATAATTCATGAGTAACACAATGAGCTTTCACCAGGCGTCTCCATTGTAACTCATTAATTGTGTTACTGTATTTTTAATATCACTGTAGGTAGAATATTTATTACAAAAAGTAATAATTACATAAAATTTTAATGACAAAACGTGTCAGAAAATTAAACTACAAAAAGTGACTCACTATACAATGTGGTTCGTGTAATGGGAGATTGTGGCGGAAATCCAAGCACTAGAGGAGTTGGTTAATTTAGTAGAAGGGATTATTGATTCGACGCATCATCATCGTTAGAGTTATTTAAGCGGTAGTAATAGCCTGAGGAGTTTCCATCATCCACATGTGAGGGGCGAAGTTCTAAGAATGAATTTTGTTTGTTTTCCCATCCATATTCATATGGGGATTTACGATTGCAAATCTCACCCTCACTTGAAAATCCATTTTATGTAAATATTTTATTTGACTCGTGTTTTCTGTGTGTTATTTCGGACACCATGAAAAACCCCTGAAGAGTCTTTTCAATATTTGAGTTTTCAGTCCATTTTGCAAGAATGTCTCTTGCGATACACGTCTGAGACCCAGACGAGTTGATGAAAGGGAAGGTGAAGAAAAATGGGTAAGAATTGAAGAAAAGGAGCTTCGATATGAATAAATAAAAATCATTTTAATATTCTACAACAATTTCAACCTGCCTCCAGAAATCTTTTTTCTCTTCTTCCCGAATCTTTCCGTGAATGAGGTCCGCAATGAAAATATCGATTTGCCCATGGAAAGGCTTCCCCGCCCCTTTCTTCCACATTTCTATATATACCTCGGGAAAATTCAGCTCGAGCCATATTGGAAAATTGTGGCGCCTTCCCCAAACATCTGCACTGTGTTGTAGCGTCTTCTGACCTGACTTTACTAGCACGAGCCTTTTGCGAATGTCTTGAATGTCTCTCTCAGAACACTTGAGAACTTAATGGTGTATGCGGATATGGTGGGTTTCTCTATGATGTTAGAATTGCTGCAAGAAGGCCAATAATACATCAAAGAAATGAGAACACGTAGCGCGTACAGGCTTCGTGGCTGACGGAGTGCGCAATTTCTCTGGGAAATTCTGCACCAAAATGCACCTCCAAATCAGCTTTTATCCACCGACGGCGCTAAACTCACAGGTTTTTACTATAGTCACATTTTTTATACAAATACCCCAAATACCCTTTTTTGGTCGCTAAATTTCATATTAAAAATGAACGTAATAATCAACTTCCAATTTAATAATTTAGCCGCAAGGCAATATTTTATTACCTATAATAATTTAAATTTGAAAAATTCTTGAAATATCTAAATTTTGTATCCACTAAAGCTACACTCTTAAAAAAATTATAAGAAAATACAGGCAAAATTGTTTCTTTTATCCTTAAGATGTGGAAGCGATTCCTCGCCAAGAGGGGAATATTTCTAGCTCTTCCTCCTCATAAGAATTATTGCATCAATTCAGTGTTTCTCTATGCGGAACATTTCATTATACCATTTGCAATATCTTAGAAATTATTTTGGTGCACTCTTGAATTTAAATGGCTGAGTTTAAATGTGCAAACCAGCCTTGGAACGTGCAAAATTGCTCTGATACATTTCCCAATATATTCCACATGGGAATTGAAGTTGGAAGAGTCAAGAGATAATAAAGTATTTTCTGTTGTTTGAGTTTAAAAGTTGAAAAGTTGCGAGAGAGAGAGGGAGAAAACTGGTCCAACCCAACCCCCTCACTTTGAGGTTGAGAACAATGCTTCAGGTCAGGGAAGATGAAGACTTTTTCGTGTGATTCAGATGAGATGGAGAAAATTGGTGAAATGGAGAGAGAAAATTTCCCAAATGCCCCAGGGCGTGTAATGATATTCTGATCAGGTAAAAGATGAAACAAATAACCAAATGCTATCAAAATTCATGACTATTGGGTTGTTATTGCCTTCCAAGTGGGCCATTGGTGGGCTTTTTTCACCATTATGGTTGGGAGTTTATTGAGAGTAGGTCAAAGCTCCTTTGTCGGCCTGCACTCTTGAAAATTTCCACCAGTTCTCACACGATTTTCCCCCAAAGCGAAAAGCCTTTCACTCCTTTCTTTCAGAGAAAAAAACACCTCTCACCCTAAACAATGTATGCAAATTTTCAACCCAAAATGCAAACACGCAAAATATTAATTGAATAAACTTTGAGTTTTAAATCTCCTATAGTTACCTTATATTCTCGCGGCACCTCATGTCAGAGAGAACAATGGACATGACAAGATTTGATGTTTGAGTTTCTGGGGAAAAGCCCCCAGTAATAATTTGAAATTAGGCCTAGGCCAACGTCGGTCAGGCATGTTATATACACAAAACGGTTGAATAGCCCCCACCTAATTTTCTTGCATATATCGCCAGAGAAATGTGGAAAAAGCCATAAGCACTATACCTTCTGATATTTAACATGTCTGTTATGGTAATTATGTTGTGTGAATAACCAAACAAGCCAAATTCATACATGGTAAATCGCAACGTATGCAATTATTTGCTCCACATCTACCCCATAAAGCGATAATTCTACATAGTATTAAGCATTCTGCCGACAAACAATGCAAGTTTTGAATATAAAAAATTTAGATATCCCCACCCTCCGAAATGCAATTATTCGATAGAATAATTAGGTACATTCTGTTTGAATTTCAATTCATATTTAATTTATAATTTCCACTGAGTTACACCACTCGAATGAAGTGGCTCTGGGTGAATGGGAGCTTCGCCATCAACCCCACATAGAGTGCTAATTAACTCTCGCAACTGTCAACTTGCCTGGGAGTGAGCACTGGAGTTTGTAAATTAACTTGTGTGTGATGCAATAAAAGTCAGACGGAGGGTTGGGAAAAAAGGGCAACTTTCTAATGAATCTCCTCAAAATTAGAAGGGGAAACTGTGGCTTAAGATTAATGTCCGGTTGTGCTTTGATGTTGGACATTTTCTCATTTCAATGTCTCCTTCTAGACAGACCGCACATGGAATTTCCACAATCAATATCCATGGCTCAAAGGAGTCTGCAGTGAATATCCAATGAAACGCAAATTTTCGAGACATCTTGAACCCTTTCCTTGGCTATCATCTGCTTTGATAGTCAGTGGATGTATTTGGGGAAATTGTCTGGCCAGAGCTTAACACAACAGATTACCAGAATAATTTAATGAGACTCTGAAACCAAGACGTAAATATTTTGGTTAAGGACTAAAGACCATTTTGCTGGGGATGGTGATTATAGAAATGAGAGATTCAGTGGTTCAGATGAGATTCAATCGTTGTGCATGGAAATGATGCTGAGAATATAATGAGTTTAGTTTAAAGCTTAAGGTGATTTAAAAAGACTTTCAAGTTTCATATCTCTGCAATACTAAATGTGAAAATATATTTAAAATTGCAACAATTGATACAGATTTTGTTATGAAGATCTTGAAATATTCACAAAGTTTTAATAATTCTATTGAAGCTTGAAAGATTTGTTAGCAAACTTAATAATTGTTAAAAAGTTAGTGCTTGAGTATGTTAAAGAATTCTCTTGAAGCTCATAAGAGCTTTTGATAAAGGGGAAGATATTTTGATTATAAGTGATGTAACACTTGAATTAAAATGAGAGTTTTCAGAACGAATACGAAGCAACAACGAACAAACTAAGCGAACGAATAATCAAAGTAACAACGAACAAACTTAGCGAACGAATAATCGATGTAACAACGAACAAACTTAGCGAACGAATAACGAAGCAATGACGAACAAACTTAGAGAACTAATGACGAAGCAATAACGAACAAACTTAGCGAACGAAGCAACAAAGAATAAACTTAGCGAACGAAGCAACAAAGAATAAACTTAGCGAACGAATAACGAAGCAACAACGAACAAACTTTGAAAACGAATGACGAAGCAATGACGAACAAACTTAGAGAACGAATGACGAAGCAATTACGAACAAACTTAGCGAACGAATAACGAAGCAACAAAGAATAAACTTAGCGAACGAATAACGAAGCAATAACGAACAAACTTTGAAAACGAATGATGAAGCAATGACGAACAAACTTAAAGAACGACTAACGAAGCAACAAAGAATAAACTTAGTGAACGAATAATCAAATCAACAAAGAACAAACTAAGCAAACGAATAATCGAAGCAATGACGAACAAACTTAGTGAACGAATTTTTTAAATTTTTAAATTCGCCATAACCGATTGGGTGGATTGAGTTGTAAAGTTTCCGAAACATTCGCCTCTTATCCTCCTGGTTGGAAATTTGTAAAATATAATCCCTTTGTTACCCTTCCAATTAATACCCAAAAAAATATTCCGTGAAAAGTTCTCTAACTCCAAGCAGTAGTCATGAATACAAATAAGATTCAACTGAGCTTAAACCGTGTGTATTTGTTTAAAAAATCAAGACGAACATTTTCAGGATATGAAGCAAAAGTTGCGAAAATCTGCAATAGTAGTTGAAAACTCCTGCTAATTACGTGGTGTTTCATTTCTAAACTTTTCTTTTATAGCGGGCGTTTTTCTTCGTTGAAACTTCCCCTCGTGGGTGAACTGCAGAAGTGACACAATTTCACGGTAAATGAAATTTCTCGAGAGAATGTATATAAAAAAAATCCACTCATTTTCATGGCATCTAGCCGTTAATAGTTGGACAAATGAAGAAATTCACGGGTGTAAAGTTGTCTTAATTGAAATTCAGTGTTTCTCAACCGAAAATTTCCATCAATTGAGGAGTGTTTGAAAAAAAAGAATAGTATAAAGATTTCACTTGATGACATTCGCTTTAGTCACGCAACTGAAAAAGATGAATATAAATTCAATTGATATGGGAAGTGAGTATAAAATTTCCTGAATTAACCTCCCATGCATCATCCATGGTAAATGGTGAGGGGTTTGTTTGGCGCCACGCGAATATATTGTTGAGAAAGAGAGAAAAGCTAATATATCGTGCCTAAAAATTTCACATGAACGTTATTGATTTAAGTGTTGTGCTGGATTTTTTTTTCGTCAGAGGTCATTCTTCGAGACGGAGAAAATGAAAAGTTCACATTTTGAGTTCATGGAAATTCTTTTTCATTGGGGACATTTCGTCCATTGAAAAAGTACTTGAGTGATTCAATGGAAATAATTTAGAGTTGAAGCACTCTCCCAATTTTCCCGATTTTCCCTCTCAATGGCTCTTGCTGTTAGTGAGGAGGAAGAGGACTTTTTTTTCTTCCTCGAGTGGTAGAATCAAAATGAGGGGTATCGGAGTAGAAAATTGTATTATTGAATTATCCATTGAGGCATTTGATATAAGAACAATTTACTTAATATTCTCTCCCCTACTCAATTGTTAGTCATTTTAAATGGTTGTCACACGCCACTCGAGCGAATGAAACCCTTCAGCACTGCGTGGAGCTTTTTGGGGAGAGCTTTCACGACTGATTTCAGCTGCAACGGGTGGTGGGTGTGAGGTCACCCCACTGCTCCCCGCCCCAGCACAGCCTCAGGATACACGCGGTGAAAGAAGAGAAGAGAGAGAGGATGTTAGGGATAATTTCCATATTCTATCCCGGAGAATACAATCGCTGTGTGGCGCTTCACTGATTCAATTGTAATCGCCTTTTGTGTAGCAGGAGGGGATCAGTTGGATGTGGGTGGGTATAGAGTGGCCCCACTCTATGGCTTTCGGGATGAGTGTATAAGAATCAGATGATGATGCTTGGTTTGCATTTCATTTAGTCTGGTTGAAAAGGCAAGTTGAGGAGTGAAAAAGAGCGAGAAGAATTTATGCTCCATTCATTCCATTTGTAAATCGATTAAGGCGGGAAAATGCTCCATCTCTGGCTGTATTCATTTGGGGAGATTTCAAGTGTTGTGCAATCGAGTGGTGCGTAATTCAACAATGGCCATCAATGGGGGGATGTCTTTCTCCTCCATTTCCTCTTGCCATTGCTCATCCACTTCTGGTCATTGCATTCATCTCATGGAAATTACACCACAATTTTCCCTTCACATGGCAGGAAAATCATTTCTTTATCAGCGACTCAAATTGAGTTGAATTTTAATACATCATCCCAAGTGAAAAATGCTCATTGACAGCGTGTGAAATTGAATTGACAAGAAAACATTGAGTGGGGATTTTTATGCTCTGGCAAGAGAGACGATAAAATATTTTATTCTTCATCCGCGAAAAAGTACAATTGTGAAACGCATAATAAAATTATTTGCATATATTTTCTGTAACACCTCGTCAATGAGAATATCCTTACACATTTCTCCATGTCATAAATTTCCCACTGGAATTTGAAATCGATTTCACGCGAAGAGAGAATTATATTCACTTTTATACGGCTTATTTGCATTTGGAGCCGTCAGGGAAATTCGGCGGAAATTCTTATTAGGTTACCATCCACTTCCGGTATAACATTTTATTTCACACACTCGTGGAAATGACTGTTGAGAGTGGATAAAATTGAATTATGACACATATTCGCGATGATATGTTCACATATTTACATCTGCGTCTCCTAAAATGAAATTAAACGTCCCGCAATAAGGAATTTATACGCAAGGAAACAATTCATAAGTTCTCGTTGGGTTTTCTCTATATTAATTGCTAAAATTGCTTTATTTCTCACCGCACAAAGAGCGCAAAAACACTTCGATTCGGTGCTTGTTCGTTTCCACTTTTGCTGTTTTTTTCTCCTCCTTCCTTTTCCTTAAAATAATTAAGGTAAAACACCCCTCGAGGGCTCTATGTATCACCTTGAGTTGCACAACAGCGTAAAACAATAAAGTGAGAAGACGGAAAATTTTCTGCCCGTGGGGAAAATTGCCACCCACAACTATTCATTAATTCATGAAAAATGTATTCTTCAGGGGGTTTCCCGCAACATGCAAAATCTCAACTTGAATCTCATCAAGAGCGGGGAAAAAATGTATATAGCGAACGATATTCTCGTGTCTTTTCTCTTTCACCTTTATTTTCTCCTTTATTGACCAGCGGATGATGAAAGAGGTGATTGAAGTACTTTTTAGACATCATTTAGCGAAGACAAATTGGTTTTTTAATTTAGAAAATGGAAATTTATATATCTTTTCCATAAATTTTTTGATGGTTCTTCAGAATTTTATAAGTCTAACAGTTAACCATAAAATAAAATATTAATTGACACAGAAATTGATGCTTCTTAAAAATTCTGCGGTAAATGTTGGCGATATGGCCATACAGAAAAGACTTGCAGCGGTTGCATTAATTGTCATGAATGCTTCCAATGGATATATTTCGGGGAAGCAATAATTAAAAGGGTTAAAAATTGTTAATCAATGGCGAAACAGGCATTTAAATTTCATGCCAAATGATTCATTAATTACCACACCGTAACTTTTCACTGCATATGACTTGCTTAATTGAGAGAGAATTGTGGTGCTGCAAGTTTCAAAAAAAGAAAATCGCTGAAAGCGCTATTCAGGTAATTTGTCCAATGAAATAGAACGATTACCATTCCTACTCACTTTTTCCATCATTCACTTCACATTTTACAAGTTTTTGTGTTTTTTTTTCCTGAGACTTCTCGTAATTTTTTTCTGTGGAAAAGTTTTCAATATAAACGTCGTTGCCTTTCTAACTTCACCACAAAATTATCTCTCTGTTGAATTTTCCATTTCTTTTGACGCTCTTTGACTGTTTTTTTTATTGGCAGTGTTTGAAAAGCAAATTGAGACATTGGGGATTTATACTGTGTCATTCACTATGATGTGAGGGGTTTCAAATGGTCCCGGAGATGCCAATGACAAGTTCAAAATCAAAGCGCACCACATCGAGACACTTACCTACTCAACTGACGAAATAAATTTCCTTTCTGACTCTCCTTTTTCTTGTTGTCCTCAACATGAATGTGCTGAGCAGAAAAAAAGCACGTGGATGCTTAGGGGTGGAAATTTACCCTCTATACGCATTGCCACTGGGGGAGAGAAAGCCACTGGAGGTTGGGTGAAAAACACTCCTTTTGCCTTCACTGAATTTACTAGTTTACAAGGCAGGAAAGCTTTCAAGAGTGTTGTGTACATATAAAAATAATCATAATAGGCAATTAGGGGTTTTAACATTTCCTTTGAAGGATCCAAAGTACCTTTTTTACATTTTTTTAATTGAAATATTAATAATATTTTCTTGAAGCTTTAAATTCTACTTGCCAATGACCTTTCAGCGAGTTTTATACCCTTGTCAGTCATGAGATTTTCAACGACACCGCCGTTACTATTCACACGTGGCTTATATGATAAAAAGATGAAGATTTCACGTGCCATATAGCATGAAAGGAATTCGCTTTTTATTTAGTTATGCGGATTGCGTAAAAGCTCCAACTTGGGTGAAACAGCTCCCCTATTCATGCTGTGCCGCAAGTTTGAGCTTTGGCATGAGGGGGAAATCCACCCTCTCCTCAGCAGCAAAAGGAAAGGAAGGTGAAATGAGGGAGGGAAAACACACTCCATATACATAAAGAATAAAATTATGTTACTGGGTGAAAGTTCCACAAAAGCTTTCTTCTCTCAACAACTGATTTCACTCGTAAATTGCATAAAGAATTTTTTGCCGTGAAAAATTTTGATTTCAACACAATGACTAAAGCTTTATTCACATAACAAATATTTAGAGAGCTTTTCGGCTGTCGATGTTGACTTTGATAATGTCCATGTTGTTCAATGAGGACTAAATTCAGCTATTTTATTCATACTATATAAGTATATAGGTAACTGATATGTGACTATATAAAATTATGCTAAAATATGTGGTGTCAAAGGAATGGGCGACATGAAGCTAAATTTCATTATTGCAAATGTTTAATTTGTGGCTTTTGCGTTAGTTGTTTGAAATCTATCGATTTTGTATATCAAACAAGCAATTTTCCCACCATCAAAAACCTCTTTTTCTCGTTATTTGATGTGCGGGGAAAATTGCAAAACTGTCCAGATAATTACCATTGACTATATCAGAATAAAATGGGATTTTTCATTTCACACCTCATCATGCAAAATGTGAATGGAAATTTGCTTCATCCAATGAGAGAAATCAATAGTTTTGCCCCCAGGAAAAAAAGGCTCAATTTGCCTTTTCTCATCTCGCACCTCGATTTTCTCCAGGGAGAAATTGACGTGAGTCGTAATGTCTTCACCTCTGAGGGATAGAATTTCATACTTGAGAATTCCAATATGCATCTCAAGTCACATGGAAATTCAACTCCCTTATGCAATTTTTTCATAGCTCTTCTCATTCTCTCATCCCTGAAGGATCATCTTGAAGTATGATTCCCAGAGGGATGTTGAGGTTGAGCCCTCAGGAGAAATGGAAATTTTCTATAAAACATTTTCCCTTTTGTCATTTTATTGCCTGGATCAGCAATTTTATTCAATGTGTGTCGTTGGATTTTTCACATTTCCTCAAGTTTCGCGTGTTAAGCAACGCCAGTGATGCTGAATGAATTTTAAAATATTCAAAGTGTTACAATAATTCAGCATTGAAGGCTTGCCCCAAAGAAAATACTTTAATAATTTATTATAGAGCAACTCATTTCAGGAAATGTGTTGCAATGGAGTTCAAATACAAACGACAAACTAAAATTTTCATACTTCCCTGGGGAAAATTCATGAATTTCTCTTTCAAAGGTCATAAAAGCTGCATTACACACAATGACACTTCCATATGGATATAAAATTAACTAAAATATCTTATTTTAGCTGATTATATACTTTTATTTCATATCCTATATCCCCCTCAAGTCAGGAAAAAATGGTTGTGCGAGAGAGAGAAAATGTCCACAGTATATATAGTGTGAGGATTTTCCATTGTTGGTTGTTTTTGACAGAAGTAATTTCATTTTAAAGTCAATGGTAAATGGAAAGCTTTTTGTCCACTGCAGTGGTAATTTTCAACCAGTGAATGGTGTTTGCTTCTGTTTGAGAATGCAGAGAGAAAATGTTTTGCTAGGGTGAAAATTTTCAAATGATAACTGTTGAGAATTTTCTCACATGAAGGAGCATATTTTCCACCATATCGCAGTGAATTTTACGATTCTTGATGAGGCACATCATTTGTCCACGTCAAATGCAATAATTTGCCAAACAATGTTTTTAAATATAGCAATAAAAGAATGACATACAATTTTATTTACCATGAAAAATTTATGCAATATATTCAAAGACAAACTAAAGGACGTGATGTGGAGAAATACAACAATTTTAATAAACGTGTTATTATTATAAAACGTCCATCGTTCTTAACATGGCAGTTGAATGCTTGGGCTGTGAATTCTGTCTTCCAAGAGGAAATGTTATGCATTGAAGCCAAAGTTGGAGATTGTGTAAATATTTCCCGCATGTAATTAATGTTTACTCACTCAAGAGTGGGTCTCCGTGTTTCCCACCCACAGGGACAGTCGCATGAAAATATTTCTATGCGCCAAATTGTCCCGGCCTGGACATGAGAGAATAAGAACTAGAGCAGATGCTAGAGTAAACTTTCATGTCCATGAATTACACTATAGAGATTTTATTAGCAGATATCGAATGTGGAGTAACATCCCACTTTCAGCATGTGAATATTCAGCACGCAAATAGAAATCACCCACATGATCTCCTCTCTCACAATCCACCATCAATTTGGCGCCAGATGACGTGGAGGAAATTTATAAGTGTGTACAGTGGAAGAGAAAAATGCACCTGAGCTCCTCCTATACCTGAACACTTCATCTTCCTCCCAGTAACATTTTGCCAACAAGAAAAAACATCACAGAGGAGGACTCTCGATTGAGAAATCAACCTTTACTGGAGAAGTGCTTCTGAATAAAATACTAACAATGTTGTTTACAATTTCCGACCTTTCACATTTTTCATGCATTGCAAAGTGGGAGCTTCTTTGCATCTCTCTTTCACTAAAAGAATAATACCTGCTGGGGTACATGTATACCACTAATGCAATGATACATATTGTGACTCAAACTTTATTGAAAGAATAACTTTTCTTTTCATAAAAGGGGAAGATTTTTAAATCCATTCAGCAATGTTCAAATAAACAAAGAACATAAAAGAATATGGGCAAATTTACATAGAAAGAAGTGACAAAAAAGTAACAAAAGAGCACTTTATTAAAAGAGAAGACAAGAAATTAAGACTTTTATGTTTTACTTTTAAAAAGCAAATTCTGAGAGCTCTTTAATACAAATTCATTAATGTGGAAAAACTTTACATGAGAGGCTCCTCTTTTGAAATGCTGAATCAATTTCTAAGCTTTCGCAAAGATCTTATAATATATGAATAACATGTTCAGTAATTTACAACAAGGGGGAGATATTATGGTTAGAAAGACTTATACTACTTCTAGCACTTCCACATTTTGTTGAAAAGATCCTCAAAGCTCTAATCCGAAAGCTTTGAAGAACTTCCATGCAATTTTTTATCGGTCTTCTAAAGCTTTTTACGAAAGTTTTCTAAAGAAGCTTTCTAGAACTTCCTAAAACTTTCTATGAAAGCTTTCCAAAGAACGCTAGAAATTTCTAAGTAAGCTCTCTAAGAAAGGTTTCTAAAGCTTTCTACAAAAGTTTACTAAAACTTTCCATGAGATTTTTCAAATACTCAAAAATTTCTGTAGAACTCTATATCAATATTAGAAAACTTTCAGCTAATCTAACTTACAATTTTCAAAATTTACTTCAAAGTTCCTGAAAGCTTCTAAAAAGCCCTAAAGCTCTTGAAGGGCTTCCCAAAGCTCCAGCTTTTCCTTTGAAGTTTTCAAAATCTCTTGAGCTATCTTTGCACTTCCACTCCACTTCTCAAAGCTTACACACATCTCCAATTTTGACCATAATATCTCCCCTTTGATTTACAAGCTTTTGTAAATATCTTGGAGCTTTTGCCATAAATTTTTAGACTTTTTGCTCACAAAGAAATACTAAATACATTTTTGTGCAATTTTCTGAAAGCTTTTATAAAATTTTTTAACAAATTTTCCAAGATTTTGTTTTTTCAGAAAGAAAACCTCAAATGAAAATGTATGTAAATGTTGAGAAGGAATAAGAGAAAGGTGTATGTTTTCCACCCATATTACGGAAACTCTCGTGATTTCCCTGAGAAATTATACAAATGATGCATGAAGATTTGCTGAATGGGTCTTCTCAAGTGCTTACCAACAATTTACCTAAGACATGCATATGGAATGTTGAATATGTGTCCATGCATTGGAATATTTGATATTTGCTTCAGTGAATTGTGGGAAAATCCCATATATATGTATAGGTGTGAGATGGGGCAACCCTTTTGTATCACTATCCTTTCAATTTTTGCTTAAATTGGACATTTTTAAAAGCGGTGCCCCATGAAATTGTCGCTTTTCCCTTTCACCACTTCGATGACAAGGGCGACTGGTGGGTGGGAGGGTTTGGGTGAATCCATTAAAAAGCTTCTGTAGAGTGGCTTTCATCCGCGTGTTTTCATCCCCTGTCCCCTTGATCGTCGCTTCCTCTCAATTTCACACACGAAGGTGGGATCGATTCATCTTTTCTGACATTGTATGTGACCCAAGGATTTCAATTCTGCCAAACCCAATGTGAAAGCTCTCTCTATATACGAATGGGAGTCCATGTGTGGAATTTTTATTGTATCATTCCATTTCATCCCTGGCTCCCTTTTAATCGAATGTGTGAAGTTTTTCACATGTCCAGGCGAGGGAAAGTGGAGAAAATTTTGAGTTCTCCTGCCTCTTCACATTGAATTTTCATTCACGCTCTATTCATCACAATTGACACAAAAGAGCTCCAAATTACCAATAAGCAATTCATATAAAGTGCCATGAATTAATTTGCTATATAACTATTGGAAAGTGGACTAAAAATTAAGATAACTGGAATTAAATTCTTACATTTTTCAAAGAAACAGAGTTTCAAAAATACCATCGACAAGTGTCACATCAAATAAATTTATTAATTTTTAGTAAGGGATTCACTTGGACAAATTGAATTGAATATCTTCATTAATGCACTACGACAATACCTTCTGTGTAATGACAATTTACGAGTCGTAATCCCATTTGACTGCTAATGAAGGTACAATGGCAAATTAGATGCATTATGGCTCTATCAATGAGAGTTCAGGATCAACCATAATTGACTCATGTGACCAGAACATATTTAAACAAGGGTCAAACACAATTCCTTGCAACCCCCTGTTATAAATCGGGCGAGAAGATTTCTTGCTCTTGCTGGGAAAGTTTGAACCAAGAACAGATATGGAAGTACGAGAAAGAAATCAAGGGGGAGAAACTCAATAGAAACCATAAAAAGCTCGATGAACTTTGACTTTGATGGGGACAGACACTCAAAATCACATCGAGTAGAAAGTCTGAAGAGTTTTATATTCACACAAACTGTTGATGGATGTTAACCGTGTTAAAAAACAAATTTACTTATTGACCTAGACTTTTCCCTCTTGGTCAACTTGAAAGTCAAATAGATGTAAAACTGTTTGTAGACTGTTTGATCTTTTAATTGCAAAAGTCCCTTTTGGGAGGGTTTCCTTGGACCTTTTGTATGTATGTTAATTTAAAAAGTAACTGACTTTTTATGAATTCTGAGTAAGACAACTTTAGAATGTGAACAAATGACGTGGATTTGGATTCAAAGCGAATCAGGAGCTGCATTGGATGTTGGATTGTTGAGGGAAAAACAGCCCTGAGGGTTATTTTTGTTGCATTGTTATAATAGTTCTGCCTTTTTACAGAATCCACCACTCATTCCGTGTGTGAGTGAAAGCTGCAGAAAGGAGAATCCTTTTGAGATTGTCCGCATGCAATTATTTTTCTGTCAGTCAAGATTGTCCGAATAAAAAGTGCAACAGGGAGAGGCCACAATTGAGCAAGTCCTATACTAAAGCTTTTTTATGCGACCACCATCGAGGACAAGAACTTTGTTACACGATATCACAGGAGTGTCAGTTTCCAACTCATTTTTCTCGTTTGTGTGCAACTTTTTTTTGCATATATGCAACTCACAAAAATTCAAAAGCACCGAGTCCAAAATTTACGTTTAGTCACAAGTGAATTGTATTTGTTTACCTGGTGTGCCAGTTTATAGGAGAGGGTGTTCTGAGGTAGGTACCACCATCATTGAATTATAACCATTCAGTGGCAGCATTGCTGGGTTATTTGTGTTGCACTCTGGTACAAAATTCAAACAACTGGAGGGCGCTATGTCGGAGAATGGCATTCAAGGTTGCATAGTGCTAACTCGATATACAGAAACTGTTACTGCATGTTCTTCCTGGGGGTGGCCGCACCCCCAAATCCCCCACAGAGAGAACTCCCCCAGCACCTCATGCCCATCATGTGTGGCTTTCCCGGGGCCCAGCAAAAAAGCCACTGACCCGCCAAAGTGGTGGAAAACTCAAGAGCATGGCCGTGGAGATGAGGTGCTTGATTTGCATTTATACGAGCATCATAAGCTATATATGGTTCTTTTTTGCTGGCGGACAGTGAAAAAGAGCCCTCAGAAATTCACTTTATATGCATCCCGAGCAATTACAAGCACCGCAAGACGGGGTGGGTGGGAGTAAGTTGGAATGAAAGAGTCCCAGAGATGCAGAAAAGTAATTTCAGTTGATAGAGTTGAGCAAATATCTAACTGAGGATTATACTCCAAGTCGCCCTTTTACCATCAATTGCGAAAATTTGCAGATCAGTCAACACAATTAGCGTCTTGAGACGCATTTAACACTCTCATCTTGAGGGCCGTTGCGCTGCTGTAAGCTTACAGTGGATAAGAACTCCTTTTTTTTAAAGAAACTATTATAATTAGGCGGAAGAAATTTAAAGCAATTTTAATCCTTGACAATACGTATATACGGATATATAAAAATCTTTGAAATATTATAATTACTTTATTCAAATAATAAGATTCTTCGAAATTTTCGGACAATTTATTAAAAAGCTCTGAGGAATTTCTATAAAGAAATTATAAACGAAATTTGTGTATATATTTTGTGGACGAGTTTCTGCTAAAAATTGTCCCAAATTTTTATTATATATCAAAACAAGATGGATATATTATGGTAAGAAGATGGTGTACACTGGAATGGAAGTTCGCGAGCGTCTTTGGAAGAGGAAGTTCTAAAATATATGGAAGAATTTAGTTATATTTTTTAAGCAACAAATGAACATTCAGAAAATTTTATGAGCTTTCCGAACATTTTGAAAGCTTTTAAGTCAATATTTTAACCATTCATTTAGAACTTCTTGGACTTGTGAGATTTAAAGAAAATATCAGAACTTTGATACGAAAGCTTTTTAAACCCTTCTTTCCTCCAACACTTTTTTATGCTTCCTTCTAAAGCTCTTTAATGCTTCCATAAAAGTTCTTCAAAGCTTCTCTCCAAAAAACTTTTAAACTTCGTTTGAAAGCTCTTTTAAGAGCTGAATGAACCAAAGCTTTTTAGCTTAAAGCTAAAAGCAAAAGCTTTTTTTAGTTTCTTTTCAAAGCTCTTTCAAGCTTCCGTTCAAAGCCCTTTTGAGCCTTCTTTAAAGCTCTTTTAAACTTTCTTTTAAAGTTCATTAGAGCTTCTTTTTAAAGTTCAATTAAGCTTCAAGAAAGCTCTACGAAGCCCCTTTAAGTTTCCCTTCAAAAGTCTATAAAGCTCAAGATTAAGCTTCATTTTGAAGCTCTTCAAAGCTTCTCTTTAAAGCATTTTTAAGATTCCCTTTAGAGATCCTTAAAGCTTCTATTCTAATAACTTTTAAGCTTCATTTGAAAGCTCCTTAAAGTTTCTCTAAAGCAATTTTAAGCTTCCATTGAAAGCTCCTTGGGGCTTCACTTTAAAGCTCTTTAAGGCTTCCCTTCAAAGCACTTTTAAGCTTTCTTTCAAAGCCCCTTAAAGCTTCTTTCAACACTTTCGAAGTGCCGGAATTATTGCGGAACTCTTATACATTAATGTGTAAGTGCTGGAAGTGGTGTACGCCTCTTTATCCCCAATATCTCCCCTTTGTATCAGAAATACCAACATCCAAATTTCTACTATATAGAATTGCCTAAAATTTTCTACTGAAATGATTCGAAATTGACTAAAAAAACCCAATAATTATAATTCTAAATTTACAACCCGGAAGCTTTCTGCATTCCGCACGGTCGTACCCTTGCAAAAACGTACGAGAAATCGATAATGCCAGAAATAGCGACGAGTCTTTTTTGTATGGGCCAAAATTGCTATATTGTATGTGAAATATTGGGGAAAATTGCTGGTGCCGTAACCTTGATTGGAGACGAGAGGTATATATTCTATCTCTAATTCCTGTGCCGTAATCAACGTAGATTATTGTGAACTTTTCTATTTTCTGATTAAATTGTGGGTATATAGCGTAGTTATCCTGACACACATATCTATGGGTGATTGAGGGGGGTAAATGTGCCTTCAATACAAAAGGGTATAATCTCAACATTAATCACAAATCTTGGCAAAGGCTTAGCTGCCATAATCAATAAATTACTCTTGGGGGTGCTGAATACATTGAGGGCCCATGTGTGGGTGAACAAAGGTGAAGCTTTCTCAGGCATAGCAGGAGGCTTACAAAGATCCATCTTCATGCCAAGTTTCTAATGCTCACTAATGCGAATTTGTTGGACAAGCAGATCATTGTTATCACCGTAATTGCCGGCTATATGGGAGGGATGCTTTTTCCGCTTAGTTTTACCCCCGTGCGAGGTGATTTGGGGATAGGCTGTTATGTTCACCAAATGTCTTGCATTGCATATCAAATATCGCATTTTCATGCTCTTCCGTCGGCCACATAATTATGTGTATGGCTTGGGGGTGGGGTTGTAGGCGGTTGATTATGGAGTGAAGTGGCGCACCTTTAAGACATCCTCAAATGGGGGGAAATATTGTCTGATATGGTGTAGAGATTGCACGAGGCTTCTCTAATAGTTGCATCTGGTCACGCCAATATAATTACACCGAGGGAAAAACAGATTTTGCAGATACTCCCCATAAGCTGAGGGAGAAATTCTTTAATTTAACTTAAAATAGAGATCCGGTACAAGCAACAGTCCATGCACGATTCCCGATACACCATAATAGCATTTACGTTATCGTTTTACTTTTACAAATAACCCAGCCACATCACGCTACTTCCATTATTATCAATTCACCTGTGTGTTCCATGTGAGATATTGGTGGCAGTAATGGTGTGCAGAAAATCTATGAGCCACTGACTTACATACTAACAATATTCAGCGGCATCGCAAAATAGACCGTCGCGGCTTTGAGGGTGGGTGGGGGTGAGAGAACGAGAGGGTGGAAAAGGCAAAGCTCTGGGAAGACATGAGAGAAGGTAGAATTTATTATACGTTATTATTGCACTATCCATATTTACTTCCACTCTTTTTCACCATAGCTTCTATCTCTTTGCCTCCTGTTGCCGACACCCTCTCCCCCGTCATATTCGAAACAGGATCCACCGTGTGTTTATTCACGATACCGTCAACGTGTATCACGTATATCGTGCCAGAAAACTCCAATAAATAAATATATTATGGAAATGTGTCATCCGCCTGTGGGGGGAAAAGTTTTGCTGTAATTGACATTACCAAGGATATATGGTTACTAAATAGATTTACACAACTAAAATATCTCTGGGGGCAATTGAGCCGAAGCACTGCCACAATATCGATGGCAAATCAGCCAGATACTCCCCAGATAGCACCGCATTTCCCACCCACGACTCGTGTCGATGGCTCTTCTCTCTTGACTTTTAAATAAACTAATTAAGCTCTTCGACAAATTCACCCCAAATTGACTCTTTCCGTGCACTCAATGGCTTCTAAGCTTTCGTTTTGTGTTATCCTCAGAATATACAGAAATAAATCTGTCGCCTATATATTCTATTTATTGTACTGAGGTAATTCACTGAATATACGTACATTATACCCTTTTATCTTTATTTTTATTAATCTCAAAATTCCTGTCATTGCTTTCCATTCTATTACATGCTAATAAGGATTCCTTTTAAATATTATTAGTCTATAAATTAAGTAATTAAGGTAATTTTGAAAGCATACAAGGAATATCTGGAGCTTTGAGAAATTCCCGAACTTAAATAAAGTTCGTTAGCTCAAAGATATCTAAAAATGCTGTTAAGCTTTTCAGAAATTGTAAAGCTTTCGATTATTTTAAAATCGTTTGAAAATTTTGAAGAGATTTTGCAAATTTCCTTAAAACTTCCTTACAAAGCTTTCTTAAAAAATTTAGAAAATTTCCTATAAGCATTAGAAAGCTTTCTCAAACAGCTTTAGAAAGCTTTCTAAAACTGTCTTATAGAAAGCTTTTCCAAAAAGCTTTATAAGGCTTTCTTATACAGATTAAGCGGCTTTAGAAAGCTTTCTTAAAAAGTTATATAAAATTTATAGGATAAAAGCTCATTAAAGCTTCCGAATTGGAGATTTGGGGAGCATAATATCTTTCCCTTGTCTTTTCTGGATTTTTTTTAATTTTCTTATTTCTAAATTTCTATATTTTTCTCGCGACACACCTTTGTTATAAACATTTATTTAATCCTACGCAGTTGACAATTTCGAACGAAATACCAAAAACACTGAGTCAAATTAAAATTTAATAACCTTCTTTATTTTATACAATTCCCATCATTTCCCGTTTCAAGAATGAGAAGAATGAGATATAAAGGAATTCAACTTATTTTCACCCCAAGTGAAATTGCAAAGTTTGATGTACGTTTTCAGCTCCCCAGGAAGAGTATGCGGCAAAAGAAGCAAAGTGGGATTTTCCTACTTTTCCTCCCTCTCACCACAAAGACTTCCTGGAAAATGCGTCTGTTGTTAATTCTAGACACTCATTTTGGCCTGAGAAAGTTTGGGATTTCATGCTTCATCCATTGCTCATTCTCAATAGACTTTTCTTTATATAATTTTCTCCTGTCTACAACTATTATCGTCATGAAGTTGAGATACACGATATTTTCAACATGAATCCGGATATGAATAAGTTTACTCCCTCGTGAGGTGTTTCAGCCAAAATAATAGGATTCAGTGGTGCCATCGGGTGAATTTTGTGTTTGTGAGTTCAGGGTGCGGGTGGATGGTGAATTTTCATACTTAAGTACAACAAAGTTTATCTCCCAATTTCTCTATTTTACAACCCTCCTGCCACACATTGTACTCCGGTTATAAGCTTTTCGGGACAAGATGGGAGGAAGTCCCTCAACTTTATCATGCTACTTCACCTCTACAACCTTCTGTGATAGACATGGTTCAAATATTGCAACAATTACTCAGATGCACGTTTTTGCAAAATATTGCTGGGGAAACATAATAAACTAATTATCTTACATTTCTCTTGTCTTGATATGTTTTCTCCATCTCTTCTTACACTTGCACAAATGACATGAGACACCCGCCCATAGATAAGATTTAAATGCGCACGGGAATAATGACAAAAGTCTCAGAAATGAATTTCTTGCAACATCTCATTACAAGTCATCCGAAGGGAGTGACTGGGAGCACAATTGTGTCGACGTGAATATTGGGCACCCAAGTGACTTCTTCTCATCCCTATTGTAACTCACGAATGACTCATTTGCCTTATCTCTCACACTTTACTCAGGGGAGGAAGATTTAACAAACATTTCATATGAGAAAATATAAATTGCTTGAATTTTCTTACAGGGGGAAATTCTAAGTTTATGTGCTGCTAATAATATTCTAAGTCAAGGGTAATATTTTTGTAATTTTTTACTGGCTTTAAATCCTGAATAATTACTAGTACGACTCCTGAGCAAATTTTCTTTATTGAGTTTTTGAAACTCCAAGAAAGACTCTAAATTTTTTAATATTTTTTATATTTCCTAAAAATGCCCCAGAAAATTTGACAATATTCCAGCCATATGACTCACCCCTTAACCTTTCAATCACATTAAGGTAACCTCTTAATTTTATTGTTAATTAGATAAATTTAAGGATTCACCAACTTGAAGATCTTGCGTCTCGAGCTGTCAATCCTTATTCAACTGCTAATCCCGAATGAAAACATTAATCCCGAGGCTTATTTCATCAATTACAGTCCCATCAGTTTAGCAAATTTAAAGTTATGTTTCACTCAAGGCAACAATTCACTAACAGCCATACAAGGTAAACTCCCCAGAATTCTTGAATGTGACCCATATAATTCTGCAAACCTGTCAAATTCCTGTGGAGCTCCTTGGGATGTCTATTGATCCCCAAGATTGAGCAAATTACGTCGAATGATGAGTCGGAGTCAAATTCTCATGAGTTGAAGGGTCTGAAGTGGAAATATTCATTTGACCCTCGACCCCGGGGCTGGGCTTGTAAATTTTGCCGAAGAGAAGTCGCATAAATACCCATGAAAAGAAATATGGTGGTCAGGAGTTCTGGCCACTCTCTGGCACTGTATGAGGTGTATATTTTACAAACTCAACTGGCTGGGCATTAGTGGGAATATTGAAAGACATGGAAGTACATAAATTTTCTCAGTGCCATAAATGTGGGGAAAATGTATGCACTGGTGGGCTTGAACCGGAGCCAGAGCACTGACATTGCCATTACGTGACCCGGACGACTGATTCGATTTTCACTCGAAATCCACCCTTGCATTCCCACGGCAAAGATCCTCCCCTGGGGGGTCACAGGGTGGAGGTGAAAATCATCAAATCACCGTACTATATCTGCTCCACAATATTCACTTGCTTTTCCTCTCAATCATTTGAGATATGGGTGAGAAGAAAAATCACAAAATTTAATTCAATTTCCTCTCACAAGCTCCTCCAGAGCATCGTTAAAGTGCTTGTCTATTTGGAATATAGAGAAAAATACTCGCCCCCACCCCCCGCCATCGATTATATTCTCTGCTGTTTTCATGAGCAATCAGATAGTGGGTGAGATAGACAAGCTCGGAACTCTAAATAAATAAAAGATATTTTTTATCGATAAGGATAGTGCAGTAACAACAATTCAGGGCTGGCATGACATTGGAGATGGGGTGAGAAAAACCAATATAGAACTGAAGCAAATGGGCAAATTTATTAGAATGTTGGAGGAGGTCTTATAAAATATTCCGCGGATGAAATTTAATTTTGCCCATACTTTCCACTCCGCGCCATTGTACATAGTATAAAATTTTCACAGTGATATAGCTGGGAGGAATATTAAATAACGATATAGCATTTTAGGGATTTCTCGTGCTCTTTTAGCACACATTCATATTTCATTATTCTTCAACCCTCTGTCATGACATCGCTTTTGCTGAAATTGAATAAAGATTGCACTCTTCTAAGTGTAAGACATCATATATGAAAAAAGAATTTCTTGATAGCAATATTTACTCTTTAGAATGCCAGAATAACTCATTTCTCATAAGTTATTATGATTCTAAAAAAAAAACTTTCATAAACCATATGATTATTTTGGCGGTTTACGATCAGAATTTCTGAAAATTTTTCCTCTAAATCTTTAAAAATTACGAATTCTCATCAAATATTCTATATATTAAATTGCAAATGGATGTTAACTGAAAAATTGGTGCACTTTGGCTTCTAAATCAGCTTAAAAGATAGCAACAAAAACATCAAATAAAATAATGCACTGTCATAAAAGCATCATGAAAATTAATATATAATCACTCTCAACCAGAATGTATAATTAGAAAACTGTTTTCCCTGGGTTTTCCGTGAATATTAAATTTCATTATGTCAATTTTATTTGCGGTAATTACTGCATATTTACAAATTTATGCCGGAATTATATATTTTGATTCTGAATAAATTATAAATGGTAAATATGACAAATGACTAAATTTTCACAGAACGATTCTACATTTTCCAGTTATAAAATGAAAAATTGGTCAGTGACTTTTTAATATGACTTTTATTGTTCCTTTGACGCGGGAATTTTCACTAAATGCGACTGCCAAAAAAATCGACTGTCAATTGAGGAGACGAATGACTGAGATGAGGATTATAGAAAGAGTTGCGGAGCTTTTTTGTTGTTGCTGGGGAAAAATGGACATTGAAAAAGAGACTGAAAACGATATTTATCAACATGACACATTCTCAGTCAATTTGAATCGATTTGTCTGAAATGGCTAAAAGAGGATGAATTAAAAATTTCCATTTTCCAATGTTATTCAATGTCAGGAGAGCAACAGTGGATGTGCAAATGTGAAGAAATCAAACAATAGCAGATGATGGATTGATTTTATTCACATGGATAAGTAAAATGGGAGGGAGAAAGACGAAATTGTCCTATTTACGCATAAGAACGGCAAATATTGAGAGAGAGAGAGAAAATTCTAGTGTGTGGAAAATCTGAAGGGATATATGAAATGAATTTTTAGAGAATCTATGTAGTTTGACACAGTTTCACCCTCTACCCCATCCCCAATGCCGTCAAATTTCACAGAGTCGCAGGGATATTATCCTCCTTTTCTCTAACAAGAAAAGGCATCTCGGTGCCACATCCACTAACGTGAAATATTCTTATACAATATTTTACTCAGCATCCTCGGGGATCCGGTTGCCATGGGGTGCTCGCCCGCCCTCCCCCTTTCACAGTATTTCCAGAAAAGGTTTTCAAAATATTTAATGCACAAGAAGTGGTAAATTCTCTTTCTCAAGAGACATCATGTGAATTGTGCAGACTGTCGGCGAAAAGTATATGATTTCCTTGTGTGAGTGGCATTGAATGTGACTTTATGTGAAAAGAAGCTTTATTAAAAAGTCGACATTTTTTCTTTTCTTCTTGTGCATCAGAGAAAAAAAAGCCAAGAGGTTGAATTGAAGTTATGAAATGAATTTTTCAATCAAGAGAATTTGTCTGTTAATTTCTTACACATTTGTCCTGAGCGGAATGTCATTTGAATCCTCATGAATTTAACTCAATTTTCTAAGTATATAGCAAAAAAAATCATCACGCACAGAGAACGTGAAGGGATTTATAGGTCGGAAGAAACTAAAGGAGGAGAGAAAAAAGCAGGAAAAGTATGAGATTTCCTTATCGAATATCATAAATAAAATGCTACATACTATATACTCACGCATATCAGATACAATAATAATATATGAAGTATCCCCCTTCAACGTGGTGCTTCAAGAATCACCCAATTTTCCCTGCAACGCATTTTGTTCCCCTTTTGCTGAGCACAGGTGAAACGTGAGCATATCGAATGGCAAAAGAATATATGACAACCTTTATATTCACACCAGGAATATTTCTGAAGTGATTGAATTTGATTTCTTCTCCTGCCCCCCATTTTCTTGAAAAAGAGAAAAATATAAACCTTTCTGGGTCATTTCACGAAATCTATATAATGGATTTCCCCCGGGGAAAATCGTGCTCAAAAGATTGCTGTACAAATTTACCCGCATTCGATGCATCAAGTGGCAAGTGCAGTAAATTAGCTGCCCTCCTTATTAATTGATTTAATTAATACTCACCAGGGTTGGAAGAAAATGAGGGAAAAACTTTCCATTTTCCCACGTACAACTTATCACGTCTTCACCCACAATATTTCATGTTATACTTTAAATGTAATTGAGTGTATAAATTATAGAACATTATAGGGATAAATCATGCGTGAAACATACTATTAATTTCACTCGTGGCTGTAAATATAATTGCTCTTGTAATTTTACACTGTACTCCAATATATCTAATTTTATATATTAATTCATCGTTTTTTACTCGTCCCACATGTTCGATAAATAAATATTTGTGGTTTTTTTTTCTACACGTGAAAATTATTTAATGCTATAATGCGTGTGAATAAATTTTAGTTGATAGTCTGTCCATAAATTCAGGACAAAATCACGCAGAAAATAAACAAGGGTTAAATCAATACCTACATACCAAATTTACAGGTAAATCTAGGCAAAATGGATAATGTACAATTAGAGATGAGCCAAAGAGGTACAAGTGGGAAAACCAGCATGCATTAAAATTTAAGGTAAAAACCTCAAATTTATTGAGAAGGGCAACTCTTGTGAAATAATAATTACGTACTGAACGTTTTGTAGTCACTATTGAATATTTTAGTAAGCTTGTGGCTTACCTACAATAAAAAGGATTTGTTGCAATTTTCTCCTTCTTCCAACTACAACATAATAAGAGGAGATGTGAAAGAATCATTAAGCTCAATTCATTTGCTTTAATAGATTATCAATAAATTTTGGTAAAATTAATAAACAAATTGATTAATACTGAACAATGAGTTGTTCCTTATTAAATATTCATACCCAACAGTTATTGCCGTCATTCAAATTGACTTACAATATTGATAGACAATGGATTGATTTCCTGCCTCAAGACTAACCCTAATTGTTATTAGTTCTGTCTCTTCGATTGTATTAGACGGCAATTCGTCTATTATTGAAGCCTCAAAACTCTTGTGAACATAAAAGATGGAATTATCACCCGGGAATTCCATGAAAAGGCTCGCCCTCCTTATCATGTGGGCGGTTTGAAGCTTTCTCGTACAAAAAAGGAGTCAGAACAGTCAGAACAAAAAACACATACATATGTATGTATGAAGTACAAATGAGAAAATTCTATTTATTTTTTAATTCATATATACTGTTTCATTTCTCTTTGTGGTCAAACGGAAATATATAAAATAAATTTAAATCGTTCCTATCGTGGGAGCTTTTTTCGAGAATTAAATAAATTTCTGTCTCCCCAACAAGTAAGTTAATTTGAAGAAATGCATTCAAATTTGATTAATTTCTAGACACTCTGTCTAATATAGAAAAGTTGCCAAGTTAATGCAATTTGGCGTTATATTAAAAACACATTTGCATAACATAGTGGACAGAGGTGAAGAGTTTGCAACATCCTTTTTTCAGTTTTTCCTCTATCTTGATCAAATATTTGTTATTAAAATATTTCGAAACATGGCACGATATAAAATTTAATAATGCACCAGAAGGAAGTGAACATTCACATTTTACAACTTTCTTATAGAGTATATATTGAAGGAGAATATAAGGATTATACGCAGAAGAATGGGGACAGCAATATTTCTCTACTATAGGAAAGTTTCCATGTAATATATATAAATATAACACAACACTGTTTGAAGCGAAGGGCGGATAAGTAAGATGTCAGATTTTCTTTGAGAAATTCATAATGAACAAATTGAAATTATGGATAAGAAAGTTTAACCTGAAAAATATATTTTCTGTTTGTTTTCCCAATAAATTTGAACAGATTTTAAAAGTGATTTTTCTGCTATATAGTTATTTCTTGCTAAGCCTTTGTATTCCGTGACTTACCCGCCCCTAATTTGAAAGTCAATTTCGCGCATTGTTGGCAGACGCTTCAACATAGCAAAAAACTTTACAAGACACTTGATCGATATAAAACAAAATAGGAAAAAAATAGTGCGGAAGAGGTGAATTTTAAGAAGATGGAAAGTTTATTGAATAAATATTGCATTACATTTTCACGCGATTGGAGGGTTTGTTACCTTTATCCTTTCCACCTTCTACTCATCATTTCACATGAGTGTCATTTTTATCAGGAAAGCTAAATCGGTTGCAGAGAGCTTTAGTGAACAGACTTATATCGTGTTTCACCAACACTATTTCTTCTGCCAACGAAAGCTTTCATGAAATGCTCTCTCTATAAATTTCTAAAACTTATACTCATGTATTATACATAAATATAGAGTGAAAATGTGCTATGTGGTTAGAGCTAATAATTGGTTGCTGCCAAGCGACAAAAAGGAATTCCAGAGACTTCTCCAACAAGAAATATTAGAGTTTCAAGATGTGAATGCTCTTGCAACAAAGCCACATTGTTAAAGATGCTATGCTAGGGGATAATTTCAATATTATTCAAATTACACTCACATTGAGTGCCTCTCAGTGGTGTTTGTGACTTTGCAAGAGACTAAATTTCAAGAGTCTCTGTCTCCTCATTTCGAATCCTGTGAAAATCTTTCAATTAATTGCTTTTTAATTGGCCGAGTGTAGAAAATAATCAAGACACTATATGGTTTAAATTCATAAAGCGATTATTATGGGGGTAATTTATATGCAAATTTCCATTGAATTTTGGCATATGGCCAAAATAAATAGCACCAAAACGGTCAATATGTGTTAAAAGCTCAATATATGGGCCACACAATATTGCTATCTAGGAATGATGTGAAAATCAACTATCACATCCTCACCACACTTATGATGAGGTCATATGGCATGTTGAAAATTTAATAGAATTCAATTAGGTGTTTATTATGGATTATTTATTATCCATTTCCCTTTAATTTTGGAAATTGCGCTGCAGCACATCAAAAAAAGCTCAGACGAAAGCCTGTGCTTGAAATCCTGCAGAACAAATGACCTCCATGAAGTGAAAATATCTGCAGAAAAATACTGAGGATGAGCAAGAATTTTTCCCCAACTGAACTCAGATACACTTAGGATGGAATGGTTTGGGAGTTCCCAGTGAAATATTTGGAGAAATTCTGTTTCCCCAAATGCATGTCAAGAGCTCACAAATGTCTCCCCATTCGCACGACTTATATGGTTAGACATATTTTCTCAGAGACACAAGTATCATCCATTTGGACACAAAATGAATCACATGTGTGAGATTCTTCCGGAGGACATTCAGTTCACCAAATTAAACATTCCACGGACTTTGCCTGGACTTGTGAATTTGCAGAGAAGCAAAAATGTGCTTTTCTCTTTAATTCTTTATAGTACAAGAGCAATAAAACTGAGACTTGCTGCTCAATTCGGTGACCATTTGCATTAAATTCTTTATTTAGGATTTACAAATAATATTAAGCAATTTTGGAGAATTTCCAGAAGTCATTTTTCTGTTCTAAATTTATACTAGAAATTAGTGAAAATTTCATAAGTCAAATATATAAATTTTCCAATGAAATGTTTTATTATTTTTTGTTACATATTTTTAAATGAATTTATTATGTTAATTATGATAATGTTTTCCATCGTTAATTATAAAACTGTTCAGAAATTTATTTAAAAAGTGGTAATTGACTTCGTTTAAATTTTTACGTTTTAAAATGTTTTTTTCTTGGTATTTTAAATTATTTACAAAATCTAAGAGTGAGTGAACGAAAGCTCAAAGCTGTCTCATAAACTCATGACTTTTTCTCTACAAATTTTAATTTTTCTCAAAAATTGGTGCACTTTAATAAATCCTGAGCTTCCAAAAGTCTTGGACAAATGGTATTTTTTTTGTCTCAGCTAATAAAGACGTTTAAATCTTAATTCAATTGTAAATCGACCATCTGGATCAAGTTCTCACACTCAAGGGCACAAAAGCATTAATCTCTGTGAAATGCATTTTTGATTGAACCCCTTGTAAAGTCACCCCAAACTATAATGAGACTTAAATTTTCGAGAATTAGTGATTGAGCAAAATGTCCCTGCCATGTCGAAAGAATGTGATTATCGGGAGGAAAGTTTCTGGTGAGTTTTGGGTTAAAATTGATATTGAGGAATGAGGGTCAGACAAGGGGAGCCGAAGTGTGCGTGAATTGAAAATTGCTTTTGGTGGGATCGGTTTTGTGTTCTCGATTTATCAATTAATACTAATTATCTTTTAATTCCATCATCATGGTTGAAAGTTTTTGGTGAAACTCTCCTCTGGCTGGAAGCCCCACTTTGCCCTCCTTAAGCACCACGACAGGCAACATTAATTATATCCTTAACGGGTCATTCAACACGATGTTTTAGTTTTCGCAAAATTCAAACCAACCTCCATATAAAGTGGGGTGGTAATTTGTATACCAATTCACTCGGTGAGTCTGTGTTGAATGCAAAACGGCCCGGAGGGTTGCGTGATTTAAAATGTTAGCAAAAATGTTTGTAAAATAGCAACTTCAATCATTTACAGCATTAATTTAATGCCCCACCCCAGAGGCTCTCTAGCCATAATTTAGTTATTTGTTTTATTGCATGTACTGAACTCTATGACGTTGAAGAGGAACAGGCTTCTTGTGCTGTAATCGTAAGACATATAATGTTACTGATGCAAAATGACCATTCCCTTGAGGTGTGTCTTTACACGCGACACTGGTATTTTCACACATTTTTAGACACTCTTGTGAGCCAAATACATAAATTTAACCATATACATATAAAAACGAGAGGTTTTTCACGCCCCAGGATCGTCAATTGAAACGTAACAATTAATAGAGAAAAAGTTTAGAGTGTGTTTCTCAACATTTTAATCCAACTTTAATTGACTCTGCCACTTGCATTTTAAACATGCTATAGAAAGTCTTTTATTACGCTGAGGACAGTTTAATGTGTTAGATTTTGAAATACGACGCATAATAAAGTTTTTCTCCATAGAAGTGTTTTATATTGATTTGCTTCTGAGTTCCGTATATAGAAGATTAAAGGTGAGTTGCTGGCGAAAAAGTTTTAGCAAATGTGTTGGGGATGGGAAAGAACTAAAGTATAATAAGTTAGTGGAATTATTGATTGGCACATGACCACCATGAGGAAGGATGACTAAGTGCAAATTTCAATCAATATGCAATTGAAAATGTTTCCGTGTGGAGCCTTTTCTAGCACACGAAAGGCTAAATCAGCAATTTTCTTGCCGCTCTTATGTCCACCTCCTGAAAGTTTCTCATTTTCGCCAGAGCTGAACACAGAAATTAGTTATATATTTCATATCGCTCGGGTTTTATTAGTTCAGCGAAAAGTTTCCCTTTCACAGCCCCGGGGGGCAAAGTGCGCACTTTTATTTGCAATGAACAACAATTTGGTCAAGCGGAATCTCCGATAAAATGCAATTGAGATTAACTGCGGGAGCTTTCATGGCAGGAAGTAACCCCAAATAATTGGGCACAGTGTGGCCAATAATGTTGTTTGCCGTCTATTTATGGAAATTTAAATTAAAATTCTTTGAATATATATATTTTGGATATACATACATATATTCTTGTATTCGGTTAAGTAAAGCTTTCTGGCGTCTCTCAGCAAAATGAATTTCCCCTGGAGAAATAGCTTGACCAAGAAGTGAAGCCAGTAATTTATCCCAGTTCTGTGTGATTATTTATGTGGACAGATTTGTTAACAGTGAATATTGTAATGAAGAGTCAGTTGGAGTTGCTTGAGGTGAAAGTCGTAGTGATAAAACACTCAATAGACTCCACATTATTCTGGCGTCCTCAGCGTAATGTTTTGTGTGATAAGTGCATGTGTGGAAGACCTATGGAGAAATGATAAATTCCACCCCGTTAATATTACAACGGCTACTGTCAAGGTAAATGTACTTCATTAATTTACCCCATCCGCCTCTCAATAAATAATACCAACCCCCCAGCCGCTCATCTTCTACCCTGGCGAACCACACATGCACACGTATGATTTCCGGATTGAGTTTCACCCATGGCATCTCTCACTATGAATCATTAAGTTCCAAATTGATTATGGGAGTCAAAATCTTCGACTGCCAGCCGTGTTTGCGTCATTTGCCCATTCTTTTCCTTAACACTGTTTTCTGATATGAATTTAAGTCGATGATCAATAGTAAAAGCTTCCAGAACCTGTATTTTTAGCCAATACTGACATGTGGTATGTTTTATCATAATATATCGTCATATTTGATCATTAGTAAAGAATTTCCAATTTTTTGTTTCATACTATTTTTATGATCCACAGAGTTCCATCAATTAGACAATACCCTTTTCAAGCAATTTCTAAACCATAAAATTGCCAAAATATTTACATCCAAAAGTCTAAAAGCTTAGACACTAAACTTAAAGGGTTTTTTTTTTCAAAAAAGCTCTGTCTAAATAAAACCCAAGAAGGAGATATTAGGGTTAAAGAAGACGTCTACCACTTCCAACAATTCTACTTTTTGCAGAAAAGCTCTTCAAAGCTCCAATTCGGATGCTTTTATCCTATCAATTTTATTTTCTATACTAAAGCTTTCTAAGAAAGCTTTCTAGAGCTTTATAAGACAAGTGTCTATACAAGAAAAAAGCTTTTCTAAAGTTTTCTAAAACTTTCTAAGAAAGCTTAAAGAAGTTTTATAGAACTTTCAAAGAAAAGTGTTTAGAAAGTGTTCTAGAAAGCTTTCTAGTAGCTTTCTAAGGCTTTCTGAAGCTTTCTAAGAAAGGTTTCTATAGCTTTCTAAGAAAAATGACATTAGAAAGCTTTCTAGTAGCTTTTCAGAAAGTTTTTTTTAATTTTGAAAGCTTTCTCAAAATTAAAAAGCTTTAAAATTCCTTCTAAGCTTTCTAAACAAGGTTTCTAAAGCTTTTTATTAAAACTTTAAGAAAATATGCGAAAGCCAAGGCGAAAGCTTTTCAGAATATTCAAAAGCACTAAAAAAGAGCTTTATACATACAAAATCTTTATAAATTTTCGCAGAGTCTTTTTTTAGCAATTTTAGAAAGTTTTCAGGTAATTAAGCTGACATTTTTCAAAGTTTAGGAATTTCCTTAAAAGCTCCTGGAAGATTTCAAAAGCTCTTCAAAAAGAAAGATTGTTTAAATTGAAAGTTTTCATGATTATTTGTCTTAGCATTTCCGTTCCACTTCCAAAAGCTCTCGCGCACTTCCATTCAAGAATCCATAATATCTCCCTCTTGTCACAAAATTATCAACTAGTAATTTTTAAAACACTTTATGCTATATAAACGATTTCAAAAAGAGTCCAAGAACCTCTTTCATGCATCCTTAGCGGTAAAATGCAAGATTCAAATTTGAATTGCCAACTGATAATGTTAATCCGCGAGCTAATCTATTTTCCACAGACAAATTCCGAGTGAAACTTTCCATTGTTCAAAAGTGAAGGGGATATATTATGAAAGTACAAGAAATAGCGAATAATCCTCTCTATATCATTATGTTTCCGAGAATGTCTTTAGTATTCCTCCTAATGTAATTTATTCACATCACAATTCATGGCTATTATTTTTGTCCGATAAGAACATTTTAATTATTAATTCCCACAATTCACCGGGAAAGTTTCCCGCGCGCAGTGTGGATACGATGGGGCGTTGAGTGGAAAGCACCATGAAAATTCATCGTGGCAAACAACAATTTTCTTCCATTGTCGATAATTTTGAGTGCAAGCATTGCTGAGAAGTTTTGCAACAATCTCAAGGAAATGGGCACTTTTTTTCCGTCGCCTGGACACTGAATGGGTTTGAGAGGTTGAGATGTATCAAGAGGATGTTGTAAGTTTAGCTATTGAAATACGTCTGACACTAATGGGGTGGATATTTCAGAATGGGAGCCCCGATCGAATGTGGAAAGTTGAGACTTGCAAGCTTGTTTTTCCATCACAGGAAAAATCCTACGTGCAGACACAAGAGAATTGTGCATTGGCTTCCCGAAGAGACAGACAAGAGAGACAATTTCACATTAGAGTTTACCTAAAATATTCTTTTTATCGTTTTTATCGGTGTCACCATACGTAACATGGAGAAGTTTGTGAGACAACAACTTCCGATTTCATCAGCGACAGAGAGAGAGAGAGCTTTTCAAGCTGCTTGCAACTGCCAAGAGGGTGGATGGGAAGATGCTATGTAGGTGGGTGGGTGTGTGCCTCCAAGTTACCGGTATCGGCGGTTGTTTGTGCACTTAGTGAAAACTTTACCCATTTACCACTGCACTATTGCCGCCCTCAACCATTTTGGCTTTGTTAAATATCAAACATGTAGACTTTGTCTCTCTCCTCCTCACCCAGACCATATTTATCTTACTCAGGTTGTATAAAATTTCACGGGGAGTCTTAAGCTCCCACGCGAGGGAAATGCGCTGCCTTTGAGAGCGTGGGAAACATCGTAAATCTCTCTCATGATTAAATTCCCCTTTTATCATTTTAACATATATGTAAACAGTCATGTGCAAATACACGAAACACAATGCCAAGAGTGAACTTCTGTCAAATACTCACTTTAATCTTAACATTGACTCAAGGCGAGAAATTTTCTCTCCTCTGTGAATTTATAGAGAAGGAAATTTTATAAATTAAATACATCACTATATATTTCTTCGATTCACTAAGCAATATCCTCTTGAAGGGGCAGAAAAAACCTGCCTGCATATCTCATAAATCTCTGTCGGGTAGGTGCTTCCCACCCACAGGGAGAATCACAAGATTGAGAAATTAACCGTCTTATCAAATTGCTTATACAGTGATTCGGGTGAGTGAAATTATCTCGCAATATACTCTTAAGATAAAACTAATAGTGAGTGGACGAAAATTTAACAAGGAGAAGTTAATGAGGGAGAGATGTGTACATCACTTTCGATATATACTTCATTAGATGTTATTTCGGAGAATTTATATAAAAATAAAAGCTAGTCTTACATTTTATCCATTTATCTTTATTTTTAAAGAAATTCTGAAAGTCAAGGGGAGAATGTTTAAATTTTTAAAAATTTGTAAAGTTTTCGGATAATTTTTAGAACTTTTGAAGTTCTCGCTAAGCTTATGAAAATTCTAGAGAGCTTTTGCAGACTTTCTTTGAACTTTCATAGACAGCTTTAATAACCTTTCTTAGAAAGGATTTTCAGAAAGCTTTCTTAGAAAGCTCTAGCTCTTTTGGAAAGCTTTCCTAGAAAGTTTGTTAGGAAACTTTTTTTTGAAAGCTTATACTTGGAAAGATTTCTTTAAATACTTTCTTAAAAAGCTTTAGAAGAATGTATTGAAAAATTGATAGGATGAAAGCTCTTTAAAGCTTTCGAATTGGAGCTTTGGGAAGTGCTGGAAGTGGTGTACGTCTTTCTGATCATACTATCTCCCCCTTTGACTAAGTACTGATTTGCACAACTTTTGAATTTAGTTACATATTTTGAAAAATTTAAATTTTGAACATGAAGCATTCTTGGACCGTACATTTTCTTTTACATGTACACCAAATCTTATCATCATCTCCCCCTTGGTAATTTACGACTGAGGCTGCTCTGGATTTCATCCTATATCCTGTCATGTTTTATTGGACACCCACAGAGGCAAACACATGTTGAAGAGTTGGGCATGGACAAAATTTGAGATTGTGGAGTCATCAAACTGAACAACTGCCTTATTAAGGTCAGTTGTTAAATTGCAAAATCTAATTGATCGTCTTAATTGTTTGCAATTGACGTGAAAAATTATGTACGATTCACACTTTTGATCTCATGACAAGTATTTTATCACCAGGACATCTGACAAATTTAATCTTCCACTCCTACTAATTACACTTCATTTTTTTCTTCTTCATTAAATAATTCAGCTATAATTAACTATGGAATGTCATTAATCACTTGGTCATTCCTAAAAGTTCTGCGCTATCTCTAATCTCGTCTCGTCGAATTCATTAACTAGGGCGACGGATTTTAATATACTTTCGCCGGTGTGACAAAATGAAAGTCCATTTACACCATCATGTGGTAAACTCAATTAAAGTGATGCATAAATAAATATTCAAAAATTTTCATCCGGAGAGATATGAAAATTTTCACAAATTGTGTTTGCTAATACTCCCTGGCGTAACTTTTTTTTTCGCGACCACAGAAAAGCATTTCACAATTTATCCTCTCTTGTTAATTAATGACTCTCCCTCGCACAATCTCGACTGGTAATTTATTTTTTAATTTTCGCATCAGGTTGATGTCTCTCGCTGGGTGTTTACTAACCATCCACTAAACTTCGGCGGGGAACTTTTTGTGCGAGTGTGGGGGGTGAAAAGCCAATCTACGAAGGGTGGATTGCAAATTTATTCACAATATTGTATTTTGTGAATGTTTACAGAGAACACAATGACAGTATTGATAAACAATAAATTGGATTTCTGTCGCACAACAAGAAAATGCATCTCCAACAAAAGCAATATCGTGAAGTGAAGGAATAAATTCTATTCTCCTCGCCTGAGATAATTCATAATATTTATTGTGATGGATTTTGTCTGACAGACAGAATTTTCTCTCATTTTGATTTATTCACACCCTAAAGAAAATATATTATTGCCATTAATGGATTATTTCTCTCATCATCAAATAATTTTCAAGTTTTCAACTGAATTTTTTAATTGAGTAATTCTAGTCAGAATTAATGAAATTATCATATTCGATGTTTAAAATAGTATTTTCTAATCTGCTAAATCTGTGGCAACATATAAATTTTAGGATATAATGTAATCATATAATGATGAAGCGATTGCAAATTAAGTGTTGCTAATATTATAGTTTAATGTAATGAATCTCCCACGAATTGCCATGTAATTACATTTGCTAATACTGTAAATGTAAATTAATCGCATATGATAATTACAAATTACCTTTATCTTGATACCATTCCGATACCATAATAGAGGTAAATTTGACAATTTTCCCACCACATTCTGCCGATCACGGGAAAACCCGTTGAATTTCCTTGAAAAATTCTCGTCATGCCATCGTGAGGAAAAGATGTCAATTTCATGCAAAACACGGTACTTCACCAGATTATTGCATTTATTTTCACACTATCGAAGACTGGCGGTGGTAACAATAAAACTGTATGCGAGTGGCAGAAAATATTGCATTAGACGCCAAGGGAGCCCCCAAGAGCCATTTTAGGTGGTCTGGCTCACCTGCAACGGTGCACCGTGCACACTTTTTCCGTCCAATAATTTCCCCCACGATATCTGCAGTAAAAATAAAATTCCCTGTATGCAATTTTAAATATTTTTCCTCGCACTAGAATGTGGTGTGGTGGGAAATTTATGCGAATTGCTGGGGGTGTTTCGGGTCTCTCGAAAAGGGGGGTTGGGGGAGAAAGTCGCGGAAGGATGATTGTTGCGCGCTCAGGGAGTTTAAAGCTCTCAATATTCACCGGTTGTGGAAGGGTCAGCAGAAGAGATGGTTTGGGGACGGGATGGAGAACACCTTTGCAATGTTAAACTGGCATATAGAGAACGACACAGGGTGAAAAGTAAAGTTCTGTGCCGCATGTTGTGCTAGAAGCATTTTTAGCCATTCCGTTTCTCATGTGGCAAGAATACCATGTAAAACAATGTAGACAGCCGTCTCAAGTGTGAGGATAGAGATAAGGGAATGAAATTCTTGTAATAGAATCACGTATCATGTGATGGCACAAGAATAAATCCAACATTCCACTCTTCATCAATATCTACTCGAATTCCTCTCTATTCTCTTCACTTGCCTTTCAACTCAATACACCAGCCGCACATTTCCACTCTCTTGCAACGCCAAAGTCATTTTCATTGATATTCCACATGAAGTTGATCAAATTTATGACGAAGATCAATAGTTTTGTAACAATACCACAATCAGGGGGTGAGCAAATACAAAAATTCATGTGAAATGCGAATTGAGGAATCGGCATCTATTCTGGGATAATTCTGGGATAAATCGGCAAATCGACGATGATATTTGTGAAAAATTGTATTAAAAAACATGAAATTTAAAATTGTTGGTAATTAAGATTAGAATTCCCTAAGAATAGGCAAATTGCCCTAATTTCGCCTGAAGATCTGCAAATATTTTCCAGAAAATATGAAAATTTAATAAAAAATATTGTTTTTATAAATATTTAAATTAACAAAACACATACAAATCAACAAATTACGCAAAAACTAAAACAAATCAAAAATTTCTAGCCAATTTAACAAAAATGCCTAAAAGTAGTCAAAGTATTAATAGAGGTTTGCCTAAATATAGACTAGTTATTTTGAATTTGTCCATAATACGGTATATTTATATATATTCTTAATATGTATAAAACCTAAAGCAAAGAAATGCCTTTTCCTTTCCCATCTGATTCTAGCCAGCAAACTTCAACTGCAATCCATCAAATTGTTTATCATTCTTATGGCAACATCTCGCAAAATGCGCATAGCACAATCAGGGAATTTTAATGAAAATTGACGCTCCAATTATTCGTTGTTGTTGTACGGCCAAACAGATTTTTCGACAATTAAGACACGGATTTGGGCCAGATTATTCCTCTCCTCCTTTATTACTGAATAACCGACGTTTCGGAGCTGTATGGCTCCTTCCTCAGGGTAAAGTAATTTTGGGAAAGATCGTTGGTTTGGTTGTTTTAATCGCCACTG
>CAKKOB020000693.1:0-37302 GCA_918844115.2 Phlebotomus perniciosus | reverse complement strand
CTAAAGCCACCCCGTAAATATTTTCTCACGGTTTTGCAGGAGGGCGGGGGGGGGGGGTGGGGGGCGCTACGAGGCGACTGGAGCGAACTGGGGGCGATGGTCTCTCATGGATAATGTTGTACATTTAAATGCGCTTCACATGAAGAACTCCTCCGATGAATTGGACAGCGGCAGTCACGTGCGAACGGGCCGATCGAGAATGGAAATCTCTATGACGCGGAGTCCCCGATAGGTGGGGTCGGTGATTTGGAGGCCTCGCGGGTTATACACCCTCTCATTCTGGGAGACAATGTATTTGGATACCTTCCGCAGACACTGCAAAGAAAAATCAGGGGATTTTGTGATAAGGTCTTCCGGAAAGGGGATTAAGAGTGTCTCCAACCTTCTCGTAGTGCGTCTCCGTGCAGATATAATTCAAGTATGCAGTGATGCAGGCCAGACAGCCCTCACAGTAGGTGCTGCAGGTGCCCTTCTCCGCCTCCACGAAGTACTCATTGAGTTTGTTGATGGTTGTCTCAAAAGTATGTTTGTCAATCTGCCAGGAAGGAAATCAGTTTCTCGTCCAGATCACAATCAGGAAGAGATACTCACGCGGCTCTCGAGTTCCGTTGGGAAGCGCGTCTGGAATTTCACGGCTGTTCCTTCACTGTAATCCCTCTGGACGAAGACTTTCATGTAATTGTTGGCCAGAGCAGGAGTTCCTGGTTGTGCTTGAGACATTTTTTCACCTTCTCGACTTTCTCCACCTCAGGTGCAATTAAGACTTCCTCCAACAGTTGCTAACTAAAGTCAACCAAATAGTTTTATCCAGCACTCCGCAGAAAATCCCAATTTTCACGTCTTTTCCTATCAATTTTCACTTTTTTCACCTATTTTTCACTAATTGCTATATATATTTTCGCAAGATATGTCACTGCGCCGTCACTCTTCCATAACTTTCCAGGCCGCCATCTTTTTGCGGCTCACACCTGACTGGAAAGCGCGCCAAAAGGTTTTTAGTCTTCGCGCCTTTCGTTGGAAATTCAATGATTTACCTCTCGCTCGCGGCTCAATTGATCATGTTCAAAATGACAAATTAATGCTCATACCTATCTAAAATCCATGTCTTACTCAAATAAACCCAATCTCTATCTATATACACGGTTGTCAATCAAACAGACGAAATGGAGTTCATCAATAACTCGCCGGCGTGGCCAAAGAGACTAAATAGAAGGTGATACAATAAGGTTTCCGTGTCATATCACGAGTCTAATCGCTGCACAAGAGAGCACTAATTTCCCTGCCTAAACGTTTTCCATCTCTCTGGGGCGATCCGTGAAAGAAAAGCAAAATGAAATGCTGCAGAGATCACTTCCTATTTCTGCCGCCACTCGGAGTTGATGATCAGTCAAGGTGAAGGTGCTCACAGGGTACTCGCACTCTGTCCTCGTAACCTGGTTAAGATCGTTCACTTGCGGAGCTTCCAGCCACTCGAAATGTATCAAATACCATCGGTTTGAGTGTGTTGAAAAGGGGCTTTACAATTTGCAATTGATGTACAAGAATAAGAGATTTTAACGTTTTTCTTTTTTGAAAAATTAATAAGATCATCCAGATTGTCTTTTTGCAAATTACTGAATAAAACTTTTTTAACCATTGAATATTCTTTTTATTAAATTTTCAAGGATAATTTTGATAACTTTTTAGATGCCTTTCTTTTTAAAGATTTTATGACAATTCCAAAAATAAGAAACAACTTTTTTATATTGAAATTTATTTCTTTTTTTTTATTTAATTAAAGCTAATTCGGTTAATTCTTTTTTTGCAAATTTAAATTTTTTTAAGAATTTTTCATTAATCAGTTTAATTATTATTTTCAAAAATTCCTAACATATGATTTTGAACTATTTATAGTAAATTTCAAAAGTGTTCTTAACTGATTCCGATAATAACCGATAAGTATAGGTAGAATTTTTCTGAATGGAACTCCTCTTCGTACCGATACATCCACGATCATCTCTGCGGTGGTGAAGGCTTTGCGACGACACGGTCAAATATGCAATCCGAGGGGCTACTGTTGTGAAACCATGTGAATAGTTGGTCATTATCGTGGGGTCTGACGTACGGTTTCTTCTCTCTTGGGTCTGTGCCCCACCGGCGAAGAGCGACGACTCCACAGTTGGACGATTCGTGATCATCGAGCGATCACCACGCGATCTCTCGATTGCATTCGAGTCTCATTGCCACTATCTTATTCACCTGCAGACAACCGCTCTGTAGAGTTGAGCTGTGGAAGTAAAGTGAAGTCAGTGTCCCGATGTCATATGATCTTCGTGGAAAAGATCAGTGATCACTCGCGATCTTTACCGGATTATATTGTGTGGCTTTTTTTTTCCTCGGGAAGACTTTTTTTTTCTGGGAGACGTGATCTCTGTGTTTTTTGTGGTGGAGCAGAAGCTCCAAAGTGAGTGTTTATAGTGTCTACTTGCTGTTGGATTTATAATGCCCATCATTTGTGATTTTTTCCTCAATCACTAATAACACCAATTAATCATCAGCTATACTATCATCTTGTTAAGAACACTCTCTCGCTGGGAATGCTGTGAAGTGAAGGTAAAATTTTGCAATTCAATGTTCTTTCTCTTCCCAAGCTAAAGTGAATTGACACACTTTTTCACCTTTTCCATCAAAAATTATTTTTGTATGTTGATCAGGCGGAGAGAAGAAAATTTGTTAACAATGAAACACTCACTTTACGAGTAGTGGCCTATGCAGATATTCTTCCGGGCTACGATTCATAAACACGCACCATTTCAATTATATGTTTATTCACCCAAATGCCACAAGATCAAAAATGGTGATGACCCACATTTGCCCGCACCGCGGAGGAACATATTGAAAGTTGTCTCTCTCTCATCTTCCGTGAATTTTTATTTACATGAATAATTTTCGGGCTTCTTCAAACCTGTTATGATCGCGACCTACGTCTACATTTGTGGGGCCAATAGAGACACTCTCCGCAAACAGTCATCCGAGTATGAGATAAAAGATGTACCTACAGTGAAATTATAGCACTTTTTTTTCGTGGTATAGTACAAGAAACCTACATCAGCAATGGAGTAAACGATCATTTGGTCCAACATTGAGCACGGCTAGAAGAAACATTCACAGTTCAATGAGGTGTTACAGTGAAGAAGGTTCAGAGATTGAGTTTCACGCGACGCGATCTTCTTTGATTGCGCGGGTATTTTTTCTCGTGATCATTGTTGAAAATTGTTTCCTCACTTTTTCTTTTCTAACTCTGTGTGCAAACCCCGAAAAAAGCGATTACTTTGCAGAGGTTTAATACATCCACCCAGTAATTTGATCTCTCTGTTTCAGTGAATCTTGTGTGCAAACATCGAAAGATGATGGAGAAATTCGCAAAGAAGTGGATCATTCTACTCAGTGGAGCTTCCTCACTATTATTTTCTGGCATCTATTGAATTGTGCTCCAATTGCACACAATTGAACAACAAAAATATTCTTTACTCGCTGGCCATTATTTATGCGCAATAGATAAGCCAGGAGAAAATTTTTTATGCACAAGAGATCATCATGCTGTCGCTTAGGATGAGGAATATCATGTCATTTGGTCGACTTTCTGTGCTCATCGTGGTGACACTTCTTCACTGGGTCGCACAGACTCACGCACAGGCAGACAGTGCTGGTTCAGTGACAGAGTCCACGGCCAAAAGTGAAAATGGCACCACGATCACAATGCGAAAAGAGAGTCTCGATCAACTGGGCAATATGCTACTTGACTGGGCAGATGATTCGCTGCGACGCGGCCACATTGATGTACTTCCTGGTGTCACCATTGAGAGAAATCACAGTGTTCCGCGCTCTGAGAAGCGATCGTATGGAAGCGTGGGGAAGCGACTCCAAGACTTAGCTGAGAGTTGCGTCATGAATGTGGATGTGGGACGAGCTCTCGGTACAGGCCGGATATTCTTCTTCAAGGGCCTCAAGAAGATGATGTGGCCCCTCTTTATTGGACTGCAAGTTGTGAAGACAGCCCTTCTGGCCCTCTTTCTGCCCAGTCTCATCGGATCCCTGGGAAAGATCGTCGGCAAAGGTATTAAAAAGCCCATTCCAGCATTTCTTTTCTCTCCCAGCAGCAAAATAATTACACGTGTATGTCATGCCTCTTCATCAGGCTTATCGTCTGTGTCGGCTTTCGGTCAGCCTCAAGAACCAGTTGAAGATCTGGAATTTAAAGATAATTCCTATTTGGATAGCGAGAATAATTATTCAACGGGGACAGGAAATGGTATGACTACCGGCCAGAATGGCGGAACAATTTCTTTCATGCAACAGCCAGGTAAAATGCACTTTAAACTGGAGCTTTTTATCTTGAGCATCTTGAGTTATTGATGAGCTTTTCTAAAGAAAAAGTTATTCTTTTAAATGGGTCTATTTTTTTTCTCTGATCAGCAGAAATGAGTGCAAAAAGAGCAGAAAAAAGTTTCTACAAAAGATAACATCAAAAATTCTTTGAGATCAGTCATCGTAAAATCTGTTTTTGAAAGTTAATTTTATATACAAAAAAAATTGAATTGAGAAGAAATCTGGGTAGAATTGAATTTGTGATTGTTTTATTGGTGACCATAATAATAACCTAAATGACCAAAACAATCAAAATTGGAGTTCATTGACCAAACCATCAAAATGATCATTGGGCTGGTGATTTAATAATTTCTTACACACTAACCTTATTAGGTGTAAATAGTTAGCATTTCTCTGGATTTTAATCCCGTAATACTATGCAATGGGTCGAAGTGAATATTCTTTGCCTCAAAATTTATATTCAGATTAAAAATTCCAATACATAATCATACACTGAGTAACTGAATTCAGTGACTTGTTAATTCGTCATTCAAAATTGACAGAGTTTCTTTTTTCGGCAGGGCCCATAAAACAATCCGGTGGCACAAAAAAATAACTTGTTAAGAAAACTAAATAAACAATGCGAGAATGGGGTAAAAGTACTATTGAACAATCACAAAAAAGACGAAGAAAGTATTTTTTTGGTCTGGGATTGATAGTGTTAATTGGAATAATCTAATCATAAAATAGAAATTTGTGGTCCAAGAATGAAAAAGAAACAATCGCCGGTTTAACGATGTGATAAAATTATTCGAACATCACGAATTTGAAATAAAGACAATATTTTTTGGGATTTATTACTGAGCAGAAGATTTTATAACACCAACTGAAGAATGAGGTTTTAATTAGGGATTAGTGTCAAGTCTCTAAATTTCACTATTAGATACTCACTCAATTTAATGAGAACATGAGATATTCTTTTCAAGGTTTATTTATTTCAAAATATCTAGATTTTTCAAAGTTCAATATTATGAAAAAGAAGATCTGTTAAATTAAGTTCAAAATCTTAAAAGTAAAAGCTATTTTCGTCTTTGTGAAAATGTTCGGACAAATTTCTCAGGTAAATCATCAAGCTATTGTGTGACAAAATCAGGGTGTTGAGAAAGTTCTTCCATTTCTCAGTGGACGAAAACTCTTGAATTTTTCGTATTTGCAGAGAGAGTTATTTTTTGCACTCATCTAATTGGCTGAGTGTGCAAAATTCTCGAGAAAGTAAATAAAGTGTATTGAAAGATTGTTAATTACCATGGTTACAAATAGCCTGACCCCTTAAGCTGTTGCATCCTCTCAAGGTATTTTCAATAACATTTGATCAACAGTGTTTTTTTCCATAATTGTACACGGGAAGATTCTCTCCAGACGCATCACGATATTATTATATTTTATTTATAACATTGTGGAAAATATTAAGAGAAATTACACGGTATTTTCACTCGTTCAAATGTGAAAATATTAAAGATTGTTAATTGCGATCTCAATAATCGCCGTTTGTATGTTTATTGTGTCTTGCTCAGATAAATACGGAAATGGAGTGTTTGACGGAGCCACGTCCGAGACGCAGAATAACATCGTGAGATTCGGACCGAATGGTCAGAAAGTATCTTACATGATGACACCGAATGGCGGTGATTACTACTCCAAGTTCCCCAACGGAATGATGGCAGCCAAGAAGGATGACTTCAAAGTCTTCCACGATATACCAGCATCCTCGATGCTGCTCACCAACTATGATCCTTTCTATAGTCCCCTGCTTTCGCGTCTCGATGCCATATTCCAGCAACTGGGTTTGGGGGCCGGAGAGGATGCCTGTCGCCAAAAACTCGTGTGCCTCATGTACGCTAGTCCGGCCAAGTATGCACCCTACAGCAACCTCATTTCGGCCCAGCTGAGTAGGTGAGTGCCTCGATGACTCAGTGAATGATTGCAAGTTTACTCCACAATCAAGGGGGAAATATCTGAAAGCAAATTGTAAACTATTTTTTTAAATTTAATTTTAAAAGAATTTAAAGAATTTTCAATATTCGGGCAAAATTAAAAGCCTGGAAATCTTAAATCTAAAAACCTTAAAAAATTAAATTGTTTGATTCTAATAATTCATAATTTTAAATTCAAAACGATTGATTTTGGCGCTAGCCAAAAAAATGATTTTTTCCAGCAAGTTAGGTACTTTTTTTTAAAATTCTATCGATAAATTACTAGCCAAAATTATTTGAAAATAATAAGATTTTCTTTACCATATTTGGTCAGTTATTTCCTCCTTAGCACAATTTTATTATTCATCGTCGATTTTTATGGTTGAGAGAAGATATCTCTTTCGGAGAATTGCCTTTTCGGCAGTGCGTCTCCAAAAAAACCCCCTCATATTGATTTTGTGCCAAATTCTGCGGGAGGAAATCTCTTTTGGGAAAGTAATAAATTATTAAACACTGAGATTATGGTTATATCACTGATTTGCTCCAATTCAAATACAAGCAAATAACTCACTCACCACCAAGCTCACAAGTCTTTGAGAATTAATATTAGATCTTATTGACCTACAGCGAAGGCGGTAGATACGGTTCTTTATTCTAGAAAAAAAGTTTATTGAAAAAAGGGGGAAATTCTAAATTCTCGGAACAATTCAAATTTGTAATAAAAAATTAATTTCCCTTTAATTATTTTTGTTGCTCGAAACAAGAAAGTAAATAAAACAAATTCCTTCAAATGATAGCAAACGCAATAAAAGTATTTGAGTGATTTGAAAAACTCATTGTTTCTGCTTGATTAACCGCAGATGGTTTACCACTTTCTCAAAAAAGAACTCATCATTTCTTTTAACTCAACTCGTCATGATGTTTTTGTGGTTAGCAATCCACAACGAATATATTTGATAAAATGAAACATCGTGAGATTTTATCGCATTTTACTCTCTTCATCACTTTCGGGCAATTAGAAGTTCATTTGCGTTATTCAACGTTTTTTGTCTAGCGCGGTAATAGTTCTTTCATGTAAATTTATTACTTGAAAATGATTCTAATCTTGATGATCTCTTCATTTTATTTCGAAGGGAGCTCAATGAGCTGAAAAGGCCGACCTCAGACAACCCGGATATCATGCGTTTCTTCAAATACATGAAGGCAGCCAAAGATGGTCAAGATGGTGCTAATTGCGATATGATGAATCGCGATTGTATCGACTTCAAGGACAACACGAGTCCAGCGATGATAACGACATTCAACGATATCAACAAATTGGTCCACGCCAGAAAACTCCATTGATAACGTAGTTCTTCCGCAGTTGCATAATCTACTGACTTTTCGTGTGTAAATTTAAATATAGGCAAAAAGAAGCAACTAAGTATTATAGCTTGGACAATCCGATACCATTGACAGTGATCTTGCTTTGTTTCATACAGTGTAATTACTTTACGTATTCGCTCCATTTAATCCAAGTGCAATTTTACTTTAATCGGAATTCAGTGTTATATAATTTTGTGCTATAAAATATCAGCGACGAAGGGGACAAAAAAGAACATTTCGATGAAGCCCTTTAATTGAAATTTAATTAGTGAAATAGGCGAATACAAATGACTCTTACGTGATTTTTTATTTATAATTTTGCGGTAAATTAAGTGTATGTTAACGGGAACAATGTGACTCATAATCTCTTTCTTCTGAACCATTATTTCTGGTGGTGCATGAGACTGATGACATGTCGGTGTAAATATTTAAGAAGCACGAAGGAATATGAAGAATACAGCTGATGGAGAGATAGTGCGTTCTCTCACAAGAACCATCTTAGGCAATTAATATTGGGGTACATGACCACAAAAAAAGACCACTTGGACTCAAATTAGGTTAATTAATGGGAATGTGTATAAGATTGGAATGGGAAATGATTTTAAAATGCTTCTCTCACCTTATTCTCGTGAATCTTTACTTGGAAATTCTACTCTTTTAGAGAGGTTGTAATTTATTTTTATTTATTTTCCACTACTTAAATAAATAGATCTGTAGCCATCGAGAGCTGGACTTTTATTTATTGCTTTTACTCACGATGCTTTAGGAGGAAATAAAAAAAATGGATGGTGGAATTTTCGGTATGTTCATCAGTGAAAAGATTCTTTTCAAATTAATCTCACTTACAATGTGATCCAAATTCTCATTTCAAAATGTTTTCTTTTCAACAGTGATGGACGAGAGGCAATGATTGTGTCTCAAGGAAGTGGAGAGCTACTTCATGAGATCCGCCCAGCGAAATTGACCAACGTGAAAAAATAAATGCCGAGCGTAATGTCTTCAAGAAGTTATGTACTCAATTAAGATATGAATAGAAAGATGATACAAATGATGTCAATATATTTTTTGAAATTTGAAACTACATATTGATTCATGATTTATTAACACTAAGTAAGGCCATCAGCACTTTTAATTTTTGTAACTTTTCTAAATTTTAAACCATTTTTTAACGGATTTACTATACTTGCAATGTAAGAAACTGAAAAAGAAAAATAAAAGCTGAAAGCAGTTTTCTAAACATTAAGCATTTTGAATTTGTGATGTCCGGCTCCTACATTTTTAATTAAAAAATTTGTACACATTTTTAAACAAAAGAACTCTACAAAAGTATATTTTAAAACACACAGGTAAGACAAAAAATCCAAAATATTATTTTTTTAATTCTGCAATCTTAGAGAATCTTAAAGAATGCAATCAAAGAAGAACCATGTAAAAACATTTTTCTTTCTTTTGTATATTTCTTGTTATTTTTATTTCCGAAAGTCAATAGTTATTTGCTCTACTCTCCATTGATTAAATATTTGGCGATTGGTTCCAATTTAAACCCTATTTAAATCATAAAACGATAAAAACCCAATATAAAATTGAAATAGCCAAATCATGCTGATTAGTAAAAAATATCTTCCATCAAACTTTAAAAAGCGATCATTTTGGACAATCAATAAAACTAAGTGAAATTAGTTTGTCGTGATAAAAAAATTGCTCTCAAATTAATTTAGAAAAACATATATATATATAACTTTAAGTCTCTCTTTGGCCTCTTTGACCATTCTCTAGTAATTGCTTTATGCGAAAATTATTCACAAACTCTTTGCGGTATCTTCGTGAGGCGAAGAAAGCGCATTTTATAGTTCGTATTTGCCTTCATCTTTGTGAATATATTCACACGATTGAATATATTTGGTGAGTCAATTGATAAATGCATGAGAAAAAAAGTATTTAGCACATTTACGAACGCGATCTTTACACGTGCCGAACCTCCAGATGCTCGAGAGTCCGGTAGAGAGTATTTACTTATTGGCATGATAAAGCTGTAAATGGAAATTTGAGTCACTGATGCAGTCCAAATTAGATCATTCCAGTGCAGAAAGACATTCTGATGGCTCTGAGTGAGTGAGTACAGTTTGAAGACCCAGTCTTCGATAAATGATCACGCGATCGTGATTTGAATTTGAAGAAATTGCTGATGAAAAGCGCCTGACAGTCTGCAAAAGTGCCTCAAAATTTCACAAATGACGATCTTTTCCCAGCAAATTTCTCCGGTAATAAAGAGAAATGGGCAAACTGCACGCCACTGCTTGTTCATGACTGATCACCGCGAAGTCGATGGTGTGCGAGGCAAGAATCTTCAATGGTCATTAGTTGATGCAAGAGGTAAAAACTGATCACGATGAGGCTCGCGATCGGCGATCAGCATGTGATTGTGGTGCTGCCATTGAGATTCACAGTTCCATTGCGAAAATGCACGCTGGCAGGTGCAGACGGAGTCTCCTATTTTGGGGTGATCGAGAGGCGAGAACTCAAAAGATCACCTAAAGCTTAGTTCTGTTCTTTCTCTAAAAGGTTCATTCACTTTTCTTGCGGCAACCCAAGGAAGTGTGAGTGATCGTGAATGTGATTGTGCTTCTTGAAGCTGATCGGCGCGAGGTGAAGCTCAAGTGTGTGTAGTTGTCGCTGAGTTTGAGGCCGTGGAGCGTCGTCGCCATGCGCTTAAGATCATTCTACCTTGCTGCAGTGTATTTCACATCTTTAGCAATTCAAAGGTAAATATTTTTCCATCTCATTTACACATATCTTGAGAGAATTAACGTGTCTTTCAGACGATTCGCATTTCTCCTAATTAATACACTTCTTTGTTCCAGACACGCCGAATCATCCCATTTGCCCGCGAGTATAGAGAACGATGGATCGCTCGAGGTGGCCACCCATAAAACATACAATGTTGATGAAGAGTTCAGTCTATTAATTGATGTGGCTTGTCATAAAATGGAACGGTAAAATGGAATCTTTTGTCTCACATCATCAAACACCACCCATTCATGGATGGAAATCTTCAATGACCATATTTCTTAATGTTCAATACCATTTACAGACTCTGCAGAAATACCACCAACTTTACCAATCGACAAGCGAGAGATGGCGAATTTTCACTGCGCTTTATGGATGAGATAGCTGGAGAAATTGATATAATCGAAGATAAGAAAGACACCATCTTCTGTAAGATATTTGCTCTTTCTTTTCCCTAACAAATTTACCTATTGAACACCTAATTGACCATTGAGGGAAAAGCGTGGGAACTGTCGAGAAAAAAGAAACTCTATCTATTTGCCTAACGACTTTCGCGAAATTGAATTTTTTCCTTGAAAGAATGAGCGTGCAAGTGTAAATATTTGCATTTTCCGAAAGCTCACAACTTAAAGGGAAATTTTTGTTATCGATATTTATTAAAATTTCCATTAAAATTACGTTATGATTTAAAATTATAACTTTTTTATGGAGAATTTACAATATTTTAGTTTGTAAAAATCAGTAAAAGGTGAATTTAAAATTGAGAGAAATTATTTTATGAGCACAAGAATTTACTGCTTTATAAATTACTTTTACTTTTATTATCTCAAATTTAACATTCATTTTTTATACAACCATTTTAAATGAGTTTAGCAGATCAATCTTTGGCAGATGAATGATTCGCTTACTAAAAAAATCTCAAAAGAGAATTTGTAAAAAATTACCGATTAATAATTTCCTCTTCAATCTATCATCTAGGCGAATTTCAACTCTAACATTTCAACTTTCCACAATGCCTTTTTTCTGAAGAATATTTTTTTAAGCAAATATAACAAAACTAATCGCTGTAATTTAATTAATTCCTAGTAATTAGTAACAAATTTTTATCATTTCTACAAGTTAATTTCCCATGACTTTGTACCATATCAAATGACTTAGGAAGAAAAAGATATTTCAATTAAGTTTCTCTCTCGATTTTCAGCGCGTGATCGTCTAAAGAAGATGTTCATTCCCATGCTTCTGATTCTCAAGCTGTTCAAACTGAAACTGCTGCTCCTCCTGCCCTTCTTCCTCGGACTAGCGAGCTTCAAGAAGTTCCTGGGATTCCTCATAATCATCGTACCAGGTGAATGGGTGGGGAATCAAATATTGCTTGTGATTAAGGAATCTCACGGGGTTTTATCGCTGCAGCCATACTTGGGTTCTTGAAGCTCCAAAGTCTTCAGCAAATGAATCAAATGGACTATCATTCTGGAGGGCTACATATGCAGTACTCGCCCCAGGGTATTGGGGGCCTCAGTTATTACCCCCATCACCCACAACAGTTCATTAGGAAAAGTGACACTTTCCGACCCGAGGACTACCAACCGCGGAGGCCACCTCAGCGCCCAGACTACAACACCTCCACAGATCATCGTTATCCAGACTCTTACTTGGCCATTGTGAGAAATCGAGTCCCGAGCGCAAGATCGAGACTCACTCGCTGATTGAGGAAAAGACATTTTCTCATGTTATCACTCATATTTATTGCTCTTTTCTGTCTCTTGTAAATAACATAAATAATTATACATATACTACGGGTATATATACACATTACGAGATGAAATACTTGCTAAGGAAAAATCCTATCGACTGTATTAATATCCATATCAATTGCATAGCATCAATTGAGAAATTAATATTTTAGCAAATATTTCATGATTTTCAAGTGAAAAAGAGACTCAAAATGAATTTCTTTAAAATGCTCAAATACAGCGAGACAGGGTAAGCTAATGATAAAATTGCATTTAATTTAATTTATTTTTAAGATCTTTTTTTATATTTATAAATAAATAAATAACTTATTATTTTCTACTGTCTTTTAGTCCAAAAATAAAACTGATCCATCGAGGATTTCTGCAGTGTTGAAGTGTCTTCAGGTGGAGAAATCCCAGAGACTTCCATGCAGCTTTGGTTGATTTGCTATTGAGATTGAGATTGGGTCACACGGTATCTTTGCCATCTGCCAGAACCAGCATCACTTTGGAAAGATGCTCAAGGGCTTCTGTAGGTGTAAATGGGACTCCTCTGAGCAACGTACGTGTAGTAGACGGGCTTTCGCCTGAAGGCTGTGTTAAAGTAAATGATGAGTGGCGTGATAGAGATAGTAAAAGAGGATCAGTGAGACTGTAAATTTTATTTCAATTAACACTAGAATCCACTTAATTTTATTTTCTTTTTTGGTCTGGTGAAGAACCTTCTTCACACGCCTCCAAGTGGTCTCGAGAATATGTCTGTGAAAGCATCAATTAGATTGCTTAAGTGTGCTAACATTTTGCAGTGAGATCACTGAGATCAGTATATTTCAATTAGAGTGTAAGGTGTAAGGTTTCAGGTGAAAGTCTTCTTCATCACTTTGTAAGTTCTCTTCTTCAATTTGCAATCCCATATAATTAGTGGAAAGAAAAATCTTTTAAAATAACTCGAAATATCAATAATTACCTTAAATAATAAATAGAGAAGATTTTAATTAACTTCAGTTGTGATCATGCATGATCATCTAGAGCAAGTTTGATGGGATTTTACGAGTTTGATGGATTTCATAAAACACTATGTTTAGCAAAATAAATTCCTGAAATGCATCTAATGAATCAGCCGCGAGTTCCTGCATTTTCTGCAGTTATGAGTGCACGATGTGCAAGAGATTTTTGTCTTGTGGATGGTTAAACAGCATTGGAGAGTTGGATGCTGTGGCATGGAAAGTACGCTCTGTTTTTTGTGCTAATTGATACAGTTTGTTAAAAAAAAAAAACACGATCACTTTCACATCTTCAAGAGTCCACTTTGTAATTTAATCATGTCAAATATACCATGAAAATGAGCTGTGTTTGTGCTTCTCTGATGGTCGAAGTTATAGGTGATGAAGAGGAAAGAAACAGAATTAAGAATATACACAGGTATTTAGGCATATTGGTGGAAAAGGAGGTGAGTCTGGGCTATGTGCGACACGCACCATTTGATTTAGGTGATTTTCCCCGCACAGCAGGAAGATGCTGATGTTAGAAAATTGTTTCGCAGTAATCAGAGCGGAACAGATTTTTACAAATAAAAAATATTTTAATACCATTATAAATTTACACAATGATTGAAATTGAGCTTGATCGAGTCTTTTACATTTTCTTCCACAACACTTTTCACCTAATTCTACTTCTTTTTGCTCCTTCATATGTCTCTAACTCAACAATGGTATTTTATCTGACTAAATCTCTTCTCATCTTTTCACTATATGCAAAAATTTTACACATTGAAATCTTTTTTTTTTTGTTAAAAACTCTTCCGAAAAGTTGTATGAAAAATTGTTTCATAAATAAATAAATAAATAAATAAATTACTTGCTGGTTTTTAATCATCGATTGCATGAATAAATTAAAGGAGATCTTACGGCTAGGAAAGTTGCGGATTTCGGGAAGATTGGAGGTTGAGGAATTTGTCTAAACGCACAAGCCAGAAGAGTTAATTTTTCATTAGTAAAAAATGAACCCACCTGAGAGGTCTTGTCGTTTTATCTTGGCAAGGCCGCCCCCGAGTTGGGGCACGAGCGGCGACGTGGCGTTGTTGGCGGCCTCAACAGCTGCCACGATATTGCTCTCAGCCGTGAGGGGGTTCTGTTGCTGCTGAAGACTCTGTTGCTGGAAGGCCTGGAGATCTGGGCTTATATGATAGGGGAGGAACTCACTTCCTGATGCCACAGCACCGCTCAGTGGTGAGTCGATTTCGTATCCGTTGTAGGGCAGATATTCAGGGTGATCGCTTCCACCACCATGGCCCATCACCCTGTATAAAAAAGTACAAAAAAATTGTTTTAGTTGTTAAGCTTACTGCTATAGTGAAAATTGTTGTGACACTCACCTTCTCATTGTCATAGCTGCGGCAACCAAGAAGGCAATCTTGGACAGAGCGAATGCCTTGAACGTGAGCAGTGCGACACTTGTAATGGCGAGCATCATCCAGCCAACAGCATTGAAAGCCAGGAAGGAGGGAATGAACAACCGCATCGGCCTATGTTTGTGATGATGTCCTTCTAGAAGATATTTGCAAATTCATTATAAAAAAAATAAAAGATGTAAAAAATGTGATAGTTTTACTTACTTCCCTCCTCATCGCTGCCCTTTCTCAGCAGGGACACCTCGAGGTAGCCACTGTAATCCTCCGATCGCTGGATGCTGAACACCACTGGCCCGAGAGGAATTCTCAGGGCGTTGCCACTGAGGAAGTTCATGAAGTTGGAGGAACGTCCCTCAACCAGAGACTTTCGCTCCAGCGGCACCACCTTGAACACGCCAAAGTCGACGGTTTCCTTACGGCTTAGTCGTCCAGCGATATTCTTCGCCGCACCGTCTATGCACGAGGCGTTATTCACACAGGACCACGTCATCTTGTCCGTGATGGACGTGTCCCGGTGATGGGGCAGCGGTGTTGCGCACACAGCACTTAGCAGGCAACATACCACAAAGACTATAGAACACTGTTTCAAACACATCCTTTCCACGTCAAATCCGTCTTCCGATCAGCACTTTGTCAAATAAGAGTCTCTCCTTTGGCAACTCGGACGTGTCTCTTCTGTCTTTGGGTGTACAAGACAATAAGAAGAGAATAGGGGGAGGACAGGTGTGGCAAGTAATATTAATCCAATTATTCCTCCGTGTTTGGATGATTGAGAAGCACTACGGTGCATCTGTCGATTACACCCACTTTTATTCTTTTCACACTTGATGAACAACCCCACCAGGGATGGGATGCTGCACACGCGAATTTCATTTATGTGCATCTATATCATAAATTAATTATACAAACAATTTGTTGCACCTTCATAACATGAGCGTCGAGATGAGAAACATTACTTAGCAATAGTCTCAATTTCTCTTTTTCCATTCAAGTACAAAACGCCTCCCCTTTACGCCTTAACTTTATAGAACATCAGGATCTTATCGAGAACAATACCCTCGCGTCTAGGTTAAGTTTTGCAAATAGGTGTTCGATATAGCAGATATTTTCTTAAATTTAATCTTAATGATACAAAAAATTTAAAAAATATGATTTCAGGCAAGTAAATCAGTACTTACATACATATTAAACATTCTAAAAAGCTTAAAAATGTTGGAAAAGAAATTTTTTAAAAATATTTACTCCAAGATGCATTTTATAATTTTCGTTAAAAATGAAACCGAGGGTAAAAGCATTTGAAAAAGACCGCCTTCACGTTTTCTTCGATGATCATGAACGAAAAAGAAAAATAACAAGTGCGTAAGTTTGGTCAAAGCACGATAACTAGGCTGAGCATCAATTGTTTATCGTTTCTATCTATCTCATGTAAATCTTACATTGATTGAATTTCTCATAATTTTTTGAGCGCATTAGAGCTTCTCACTCGCTCCTTCGGTGGAAACTATTAGAAATCTATTTATAAAATACCGGGCCGAAGAAATTAAATGCGTGATGAAATTTTTAGGGTGCGTTTTTTCTGGATAAAAATTTAAAATTTGCACTAAGTGATTTAATTGTGATAGGGGATCATAAAGAAAATAAAAACAAAGATTTAAATTGTTTTTGGAATGTTTTATAATTTTTCTTGTGGGACTTCCCTATATGAAAATATTTATGCCGCAAATCTTGTTATAGGTTTATTAAATATTCCTCCCCCAATAACTTTATATGGGTTACCATAAATTTCACTCGTTGTTATTAAAACTAAATTTCATGGGTGAATTAATATGAGTGATTAGCAATGAAATTCCTTACATCAAATCAATCAGACAGAGTTTTCCAGATGGAAAAGACTCGCTGATACGGTAAGACAATTTCGTCTCATGAAAATGAAATTGCTCTCAATTTTCCATATGTAGATGATAAGACAGATTCTTCAATGCCCATTCGGAAGGAAAATACAGCAGAGTGAATAATATATGGTGTCGTAGAAAATGAAAACAAAACATATAATTATGAGAACTATTCCCAAGAAATTATGGATGTGGTAATTGGGAAGACAGAATTAGCAATTATCTCACATTTCTGCAAAACACTTGAATAAATTGGAATTAAAATCACATATGCTTGCATAATACTACTCGCAAAAGATGTTGATGAACAACGCTGATAAGAAGACGGGTTAATTGCAGCTATTGAAGACACATTAAGAATCATTTTGATGTTGCCACAGTGAGTGTTGTAGCTGTAAAACATACTGAAGATCTCATCTTATTGGATTAATTTATGTGATTTGGAACTGTATTCCGGAACATTGATAAATATTTGCAATTTTAAAGAGGGTTGCATAATACCAGGTGGTGAACATGCAAGGAAAAAAAGTTTTATGAATTTGGGTAATGATAAGAATTTTATTTGTAACATATTCTAATATTCTTTCCAATAAATATTCTAGAAATTCATATTTTGATGCTAAAATACGCAATTCTAAAAAACAGGCAAATAAAATACATAGAGTTTTGTATATAACAAAAACTGACATAGAAAATTTTATGTCTGCGATATGTAGCCCTCGTTTAATTAATCCAATAGCCTAATAAATTATAATGATTTCCTGCCAGAAATTAGTTTACAAATGCAATTACACGATCCTCCTAGTTTAATCAAATTACAAAGTGAAATCTCCCTGTTTTATCGACTGAGAAAGCATTTTCACAAAAAATCAAGTTATGATGAGACCGAAAGAAATAAAATTTATATGCAAAATCTTGAGGTATTAGCATGCACTTCACTCTTTTTTGCCAATAACTTTCCACTCCAGTTGTTTGATAGCATTTCGTCTGCGGGCGAGGAAAATCATGTGATAGCGTAATGTTGGCGCGAAATGAAATCGAAATATTTGTGACTCTCTTAATTAACAAGAATTCACTTGAGGGGGAATTAAAATGTCTATCTGGTGGTAGAAGATGAAGATTTATTGATGATTTCGAAATTGCTTATGAATTCATAATTAATTTCTCTCCACTGAGCTGTGCAAAGGAGGATGGCAGAAAAACGCCCGATTGCCGGCAAAAGTGATGTTACAAAGCATCTTTTTCAATTTGTCCATTCATGTCTTTTGCTTTTAATTTCTTCTGATACGCCAAGGGGAGAGATTCTTGGATGAGTATTCACGTTCAATAAATCATCTCTTTCACAGCATAAATTAATACAACTTTTAAATTATCTCCTCTTAACGGTTTAATATATCTTTTGTAGGAATTACTCCACTTTGTGGCTCAGCAAAATTACAGATCATCTAGGTGTGTATACACGAAGGGGAGCAAAAAGGTCTCCATGTCTAATGATGTGATACACATTAGAGTGTGTTTTTGGAAGTAAATTGAGAATAAATTCTTTTTTCGAAGTTTCTTGCGGATGTTCCGGCTAAATTGCTCTCGTGAATGCTCCATTAATCCCTCTCGATGGCCTCCATATCCAAACACAATTGTTCAAGTAGACAAAATTTCTAAAAATCAAAAAAGAATCTTTGAGCAGCACAATGAAGCGTGTCCAAGAAAGTCTTTTTATTCATCCATCCACATCCCAGAAGGGGATACCACGTATATAATGGCAAGAGTGGCGATAGAATGGAATCAGTGCTGTGATAGAACTCCCCAAGTGAACTAATAGTCTCTCAGATTGCATTGAAATGGTATTCAGTGGTGTATCCTGGTGTATCCTCCTTGGATTATCCCTTGTGCAATTCGCTGTGGCGCAGGACGAGCCTCACGCCAAGAACTGTAGTGACACCGTGTGCCGCAGTGGACGAGTACTGAGGAATATATTTCACTATGTGACAAGTGATGGTGGCGGGAAGCCACTAGTGTTAGTACCTGGTCTGGAGATCGTTCAGATGCCAGTCCAGGAGACTGCAAGATCGTCCGATTATGACGATCTTAAGCATCAGAGTCTCTTCACGAGGATCGCCAAGTACCTTCAGACTCACGAAATCAAGATCAAGTTCCCTGATCTCGTGGGACAGACGGAATTCAACGAGGTACTGGCTGGTACCATGAAAAACATCAATGAGGGTGAAAATGTCGTAGGTAAATATATCGTAATAATCTAACAATTATTAAAAAAATGAAAGATGAAAAGTATTATGTTAAGGATTCAGGAGAGTGATTTTGAAGCAGATAAAAAGATCCAAAGATATTTTTTTAAGTCACAGCGACAAATCCTAATACAATACGATGGAATAACGCGAGAAGGAATATCATAGAGAGCGAAATGAAAGTTCTTTTCTTTACCTTTTTTTTTATTATCTGCTGCGAAAGTAAGAATGTGCATCAATATCGTCTGAATAAACGCTCCTTGGCGATCTCTCAATTCTCGCGGCTTTAATTACTATCGATAACCTATTTAGTAAAAGAGTAAATGCATCGCTTTCACTAAGCCGGAACCAGCCGGAACAGCATTGAGATCGCTCGCTCATTAATGGTGAATAAATGCACGCAAGATCCGCACCATTCACAAAAGTGAAAACTTCTTGTGCCACCAACGGATCACCATCCGTGGATTCGTTGTTTAGAGAGATACTAAGTGATTCGCGATCATGGATATTTGCACAGCGGTAAGAGACACCACATGTGCGAACAAGAGCTGCAGAAGCTGCAATGATGGTGATACCACTGTTGAATGCAAGAAACAATAGCTGGCAATTAAATATCCATTACAAGACAAACAATTTATCATTTATGTCCGTATCTTATCTCACGGACTCCGGTGTATCCACCCAAACAGCGAGTTTCTTTTTCATCCACCGTGTCTCCAGGATGAACACCATCCGGCCCCGTATTATTGGGCGTATCCATGAGAAAATTCATTGGCAAATTGCCAGAGACACAAGTACCATTTATGCTGGTGGCCGTGACAAGAGTTGAGAGAGATGTGAGGAAAAAAAGTGCGTCTCTTGGCGGTGGTAAAAAAAAGGCACATCTCTCTGCTGAATGAAATTTCATGCCGCACTGACCATTCTCCTACTTTCCGAGGAACGACTTTCATTACTTTCATAAAAATCGATAAATAAAACACGGATCTTGTTCACTTGGGACGACCTTTATTCGCACACTCTCATGCCACATACTGGCGGTGATTCAGCTGCAAAATGCTGGGTATAAATACGCGTAAAAAAGCAATATTTTAATACATGCATTCATTATCCACGCATTTGCATATAGAGTGCCAATTTTTTGCACCGCCAAGAAACTCTTTCGACTTTTTGAGGATGGCATCAATGAAAGAGATAGTCACTGATTGCCCATCGTGCTGAGAATTGGCACGGGAAATTGGGCATTTAAATTCGTATCAATCCTTCCCAGATGCATTAATTTTTATTGTTTGGCGAATTTCGCCAATTCCCACTGCCTTATCAAGTCCAAGTCATCTACAGAGTCCATCTAACAATATTTGTGTCACATTAACTAAATTATCACACTAAATGTGGGAATCGTGACGACTCGTGAGGATATGGTAATTGAATATGGGAATTAGGCCTTCAGAAGTTTAAGTATTAAACTTCAATGAATTTTAACAGTCGAAAAAGCATGAGACAGAATTAATGTGGCGAAAAGACATCTTTCTCGTGTAAATCTCTCCCAATATTTCACTATTCACATCCACCCATCTAATTAAAAATTCTGAAAATTTCATTAAACTATCCACAGTGGGTAACTTTCACATTCTGAAGAGTAAATTATTTTATTTCATGGATTAAAGAGCCTCCCGGTTGAGGTAAATTATAAAATTCCAAGTGGTACATTTTTTAAACAATATTATGCACATGAAGAATTTATTGTTGTTTAGGAAAATATGGATTATTGCGGTTGCATTGTTTGAGTTCGCATTTAGGATTGTCCCCTCAATTTAGGCACAAAGAGAAATTTAAGACTTGCATTATGTGAGAAAACACCTTTTAATATAATTTGTGCTTTTCAATTTTCGTATCTTGGCATTAAGATTTAGTTATGAGTTTCATAAAATTTAACTGTTATGAGTTTACCTATAATGATCAATAAAACTAATCGAGAATCTCTTTTCATTCCAGAGGGGCGAAAGAAAGACAAGGGAGGTCTTGGCATGGTGATGATGATGGGAATGATGATGGGTAATCGATCTTCTGGAAGTCTCAAACCTATATCCTTATATCCTAATGCTTTGTCCTCTTTCCAGCCAAGATGATGGCAGCTTTAGGTCTGGGAGGAGTGGGTGCTCTGGCCATGAAGGCTCTTGGTGTGTCTATGATGGCTCTCATGTTGGCCGCAATCATCGGCATCAAGAAGCTGGCCGATGGTTCTGGTCATGACGATGGTGGCCACCATGTTCAATACGTAACGGCCCATGATCATCATCGGAAGCGCCGAGAGATCCGGAGAAACTTGGACATGCCGTATCGAGGCTGGAAACCACAATACACCCTTGCGGAATAATACCTTAAGAATCCACCTGAGCAAATCCAAAAAAAAAACAAATCGAATTTCTATCAGGATTCATAATCTACCTAACTACCTTTTATTTATGACACGATCTTCCTATTTATTGTAATTTATTCTGTGCATAAAGAGTGTCTTGCTGAAACTGTTGGAGTTCTTTTCTCTCCGTTTCACCTAAGTGGAGGTAGTAGAGCGATCACGGCGGGTGCAAGAATGAAAGTCTCGATCATTTCTTGATCGTTCAATTAGACAAGTTGGTGCTTGACAATATCTAGTATCATAATCTCTGTGTTATGTGTATGTGAGATCATCATCATCATCGGCAGCCGCCGAAGAACAGTCATCTGAGGCATTTTCACGTTGGAAGAGCAATCGACCCAATAACCCACTTTGTTTTTATTTTATTTCATATCTTCAGTTTCACAAATTCTCCTAAAACACGGAACCAACGAAAATCAAAATACAACTTATGTTATACATACATTATACATACTGCCTGACACACTGTGCTGGTAAAAAAGGCGTGTTTCATTCTCTTGCAACATTTCCTGTGTAATGCCTCTGGTGAGATCAGACGTCGAGGAAGAAGATCACAGGGCACAATAGTCTCATCAGCCATCGATGGGTTAAAGAAGATCAAATGCCCGAGGTGATCATGGGGCGGATAAAATTGATTGACTCTGGCTGCAAATGATCTTGAACGTGATCTTCAGCCTTTGATGGTCTTTCACTCTCTCGGAGAAAAAAAAGTATATATGAATTCAAATGATGTGTAAATATGAGGATCATGGTCAAAAGATAAAAATAGTCTGACCATAAAATCCATGGGGGCAGTGAAAGTTTACCACAAGGCTCTATTGATCAGCCATCGTGATCGCACATTTATCGATTCGCTATGAGTTATCACGTAATACGAAATACGACAGACGTATACGAAATTTTTTCAATGAAAATTTTTAACAATAAAGATAAGTTTCTCTGCCATATCCATAGAGAGAGAAAATCTATTCACACGCAATGCGATAGGAGCAAAAAAAGAGTCTTCAGGCGCACCAATTTACTGACCTAATAAACTGATCGTGTCACCACAGATACCGCAAATTGTTAGCTAATTGATATCAATGGGATGGCAAAATTTCACATGATACCATCAGGGAAATGATCAACAACCCAGATTACCTTAATTCTCTCGCCTCAGCAGAGATTTTCCACTTTCACATTGGGGAAATTTTCACCAAATGACCAAAGATGACTGCCACAGATATGAAGGCAGCGCCGGGTGGTTGGTGCGGTGCAAATGAAATGGATGCAAAATTGAATGAAACTGATCATCTTTGGGATCACCATTTACAGTGTGAAATCCATTGAGTGGACAAGAAAATAGAGTGCTCGGAGGCAGATAAATTGCGAAGTGAGCAGTTGACTTGGTTCACTTTTGTTTCCACTTCTTTTGGCTTAATCAACTCAAGTGCGTTTGATCGCGAGAGATCGCCGCAATTGTGTACGATCGCACTTAAATCTCACTCATAATTCATTGAAGGAGATGCAGGTGAAAAGCACCTATGGTCATTTGGAGAAAATGAGGAAATGCACCAAAGAATGCTACTGCTTTTTGTTGGTGATCACCTTTTTTGTTGTTGCGACGATCCGGATTAATGAGAAAGTCATGCAATTGAGAAGATAAAAGGTGCAGTTGATCAGTGATCGCCGAGGGTTTAAACAGATCTCACGACTTGATTGAGCCTTTCAGTTTCATTGAGACATCTTCTAATGGCAAATGCAGATGAATTGCACTAGACAATAGCTCCGAGGAGGACGTGGAATGTACATTTACTTTGGCCTCGTGCCGTTGAATGGAATGTTGACTATTTGCACGACCGTGCGGAGTGGCAATGTCATGGGCACGGCCGCGGCCTTCTGCAGAACTCGGTCAGCGGTGGATCGTCACCAAAACCGCCTATTCTCTCATCAACTCTGGCCCGTCATTTGCCTCACTAATTGTCGCGATTATCGCATTCAGCTGTGCTCAACGCCAATGATCTTGCTGCTGGTTTCTGGCCGCCTCTCGCTCTCGTGCACTTCCACAAGATAAAATAAAGTGGTACAGTAGGTCACTGACCAAAGAATGTCCATCGATCTCCAACACTGTATCTCGAAAAAGCGACACACCAAAGGGGAACAACAGGTAGATAAGGTTACTCTTCAATTTGGTAAACCATCTTTTAGTGAGACGTTATTCTCAAGTTCATATCGAAGCCTATGATAACCTAAGTTAATTTTGAAGACATATTTTTTTTGTCTTTTAATTTTTACGGCCCCAGCTATCAAGCCACAAGGCCAAAGACATATTTTAGAACAGGGAATATACATGTATAAGCCTAGTTATTCAAAAGACCAAAGACGAGTTTTCGTATTATGTATGTCTCGATGGCTATAAATAATCCAGACTAAGTATTTACGTTAAAGATCTCTAATGTGTAATGGCTTGAGCTAGCCGACTAATACCAAGCATGAACGAATATTTGACAAATTGCTGTATTTCACTTTTATTTCCTTAAGTTCTTTTTCAACTAACAATAGTATAGTAAGATCAAAATTATAATTATAAAAAACTTTGCGCTATCTTAAAAAAATACTTCAAATTTACTCAATTGCAATTTTCAAGACTAACCGTGCTCAAGATGTTGATTATTGCGATGGTGTGCTCAGCTCGGGTGCGCTTCTTGTACCCCAATCGCCAATTTATACCGTCGTTTATATAACAGTAATGCCTTCAGTTAGTAAATCATCGAAATTGCGACGATGATCAACGAAAATTGAACGCCCAATCCTACTTTTTGTTCGCCCGTGGAATCTCATGATGTTTATTTTTCTCTTGTATGTAAATTTTCTGCGTCATCCGCCAAAATGTGGAACTCTCGAAGAAAGCACATGGGAAGCATTGTTCCACTCTCAGATGTGACCCATTTCCCTTTTTTTTAAAAAGTTGTCTCCGCCGAAGATTCTCTTGTCGAAAAATCTTCTCTCTACCCCATTCAATGTGAAATTTCATCAGCTTCCACCGACACAAGAGGCTAACCGCCGAAAAAAAACGAAGAAATAACACAAAGAAGTGAAAGGTCACGCAATTTATTAAATTTCACTTGTTCGGCTCCTTTGGCAAAACATCTTGGGCAATTGCCAGACCACAAGAAAAATTACTTAATTCACAAAAATTTCTCTATATCAGATATTTACTCTCCCTGCAATTATGTCTTTTTCACCTCTTTTCATGCTCAATTTGCCCCTGGAGCTTTCTTCTTTATTGTTTTTATTGTGTCGCACATATTAATATTAGCAATTTTCCGTATTATAAGATTACAACCTAATTATGTGCAAGTTGCTCGGAAACATTTTGCCAATCATATCACTTATTGGTGCTGCAAGACTTGCTCGCTTCACTCTCTTCGGCTAACATTTCTTTCTTTTCTTTTCCTCTCCACCCTGATAAAGAAATGAATATTGGAAATTCAACCGAGATAACACGGTAAACTGTTAGGCCTTGTTCAACACGCCAGCCTCCACGTTCTCACCCAATTCCAGCAGTCCATCATTCGCAAACACCAACACCAAATGGGAACTTTAACTGTCCTTAGCAAAAATTTGTCAGTGGAAAATTCTTTCAAATTAAATCAATACACACCTAACAGTGTGTGAAAACGTACTAGAAAAAACCGCAATTTCTTTTCATTGCTCAGCGTGGCTGTTGCCGAAAATCATCTTGGCAATATACCTATAATTTGTGCCTCTCGTGTGACATCTCATGTATGAAATTTGAAGCTCTTCGTCGCGCGAACGACCGGAAATCGAGGGGCGAATAGGTGAACATATGAAAAGATCAGTCATGAACGCAGCTAATAAAAATTTCTAATTTATGGTCATTTAATGATGCACTCGAATGACAAGATTATTATAATTAATTTTATAGACACCAACACGTTTTTTTGATTAGATGATGAATAATAATGTCTTTTGCATACAATAATGATAATTGGTCCTAGATTAGTTGTTGGAAAATTTCACTTTATATGCATTTCAGTGAAAACTCTTGTAGATCTGCTTTCGTATTTTAAGAAATTGTAAAAAGAAATAATAAACAAAATTACATAATATATGAAATACAATATAGGTAGTAAAACCCATTTTCGGGGACAGACTGAATATAAACCTTGATTAGCCCACCCTGTCATTGTATGCGATTTTCTCGACAGTTATTACCTATACGTAAAAGAGCAGCCACTTAAAGTGTTGCCCAGTAAATGTTTTCGACGCCCCAATTTCATAAATCATATTTGTTCACGGAAACTGTGAGAGACTTCGATATTAATATGATGCACTGCTCTTAATGTGTTTTTGATACAGAGAAAGTTGATAATTTTGCATTCGTTCTTAGCCCCTCGGCGAGGTACCATCAATATATGCTCGTCTCTTCAAGAGGCGTAATGCGGTTTATCTTTATGAATTCATTCTCCGCTGCAAAAAATACTCCATGTGAAAGTTCTTGAGTTCATTTTCAGCTTGTGGAAGGATGTCAATCTCTCTATTTAATTGAATAATCTGGATTTTCGTTTTCATTCGAGGGAAATTAATTTCCCAGGAAAGATGAATAGAGACATCTGCGGCAATCACTTGAGCACCTCATTAGGTGCGAGTGCTTGACCCGTGTTGCGGCGACTCTTGGGGCGTGGACGGCAAGAGTGCAAAAAGGTGCTGCTGCGAGTAGAAAATAAATTGACTTATTGGCAGCATCCCGGAAATCTGGCTCTGCTGGGAGGATGTCGGAACGGAAGTTGATGAAGAAATTGCATGTATGCCGAGGAGGACAAACGCCAATCAATCACTCCTTCGGTATGCTGATTTGGGGAAAGTTTTCGCGCAGCGATGATGAAACCGCAGCATTAAACATGTCAGAAAAGAAATTATTATAACGGTCATACGGCAATATTCTTTGTAGACACTCTCTCGGGCACCAAAGGAAAATTCACTGCAGTATAAATATCTGTTTATGGAAGCCGCCATTGGTGTGTGCTGGGGCACATATGCATTCTGTTTTGTTGTTTTCAAGAAAGCGCGAGGGAAATGGTGAGAAAGAATTGGGTCGCTCGCTTGAAATTGATGTTTGAGCTGTGTCTCTTGTCCCCTCGATCTCGTTGCAACTTGGATGGGTGGCTTTGGAAAAAAGAGAGCGCAGATCTTCACTGTGGTTTCTTTGCCAACCAGTTTTTCCGGATGAACTCAGTGGTGCGGCTTTATGGTGAGGCCCCCATTAGGAAAAATACTCAGGCATTTTCACCGATACACTTGTACATTTTATTCACCTTGGCCTCTGAGAATCAGGAATGATTTTTTTTGTGATGTTTTATCAAATCTATATAGCAATTTGTTAGCTCAATTTCTGCAGCAGCACACACTTCATCACGAAACATACAGATTCGTGTTATGTTACCGGATTTCCCTTGGTTATTCATTGGGAAACTCTAGTTTGAATTCTATGTCGGATTAGATTTCTTTATCATGACATAGAGAGGAATGCAATATTTCCTCAAGCAGTGTCTTTAAGTAAAAACGTGTTTCGATTTAATTTACTTGGTTGCCCAGATGGCGTTATATTCAACTCTTATAGAGTTAACAGTTGCAGGTATCGCTGGTGTTCAAAGTTCTGGATTGAAAGGATTATATCTCTTGTTAGATCTCTTACAGGTAGTTTATTGAAGGTAATTACTCTTATTCTGAAGGTGTATCAATTTATTAAAGTTATAGATTTTTTGGTTGAAATAAAAATCCACTAAGAAATTTCATACTTATCTTTTCTTTATAATTATTTTATTTTGTGATTATATATATGTTCTCTCTTGAATAACCCCTTTATGTGTGACAAATTAAACTTTCTTAGCTACCCACATTCTGGACTTTCAAGTATCCAATATACAATAATTGAAAATTGATGGTACGATAACACTTCTTGCATAGATTAGCACATCGTCGTTATTCAGTGTCACTTTTTGTAGGTGAAAAAGCCTACGGTGAAGTTGGTCAAAAAGCCACTCGATCAAATTATCTAATACTCTGTGGTGCTCCGTTCAATTGGACAAATTGCTCAATGGTCGAACGGACTGGTGATTCACTTTTAATCGCTGATCACTTCTGCCCCTTCTCGTCTGGCGTGTTTACTTTTAGCGCGCTTTTTTGGCCATCTCTTAGCACTTCTTCATCAGGTCGACCCCACAGATCGCGATGTAGCCACGCCGGTGATTGAAGAGAAGTCAAAGGAAAGCAAACGCAATGGTAGACTGAGGAAAAATAATAATAATAAACACGGAGCAACACTAAACTTTCACGATCATAATGGGAGACGTAATGAAAAAAAATGTTATGAAATCGCGTCACATCTAATAACTTTTCCCAAATACCATTAGGTACTTCTTGTTCTCTATGGCGAATGGCACTAATCTACCTCTTTTTTCGGCCACTTATAGAATAGCCTTATGTTGGCGGTAAAAAGTTGTGAATTTTTCTACCATTATAAGAGTGACAATTATCGTAAAGATGTTCCTACTTTTTCGGCGTATAGCCTCAATTTTTATTTTCATTGAAATTCACCTTCTTCCTTTGGATCATATATGACGCCAAAGAAAAGTGTGTAAAGATTTCAGTGTCTTAACGGTACCAGATGAATCTCGATTTCTCACTGACAACCTCCATGTCACAGCGATTGATCGTACCCACGATCTGAAGCCACTTGACATTTGATCATATGCAAGACAAATAATTGTGCCAGACGGTTGTCTTTCTCACTGTCTCCGCACCTTATTCGAAAATTGGCAATTCATTAAGAAATAAAAGTAGAAATTTTTTGGGAAAAGATTTGTGCTAATTTGCCTAATATATTGTTACTTATGTGCGGGTTTCACCTCTTCCAGAGAAGAAAATCAATTATGAAAATTAAATTGTCTCAAAAAGCAAAAATGAGAAAGTTTCTTTCACTCTCAAACAATGTGATAATTTTTCCGGTCAAGTTTCCCCCTTAATTGAGAATAATCAAATATATCAACCATAATTACAGATATATTCAGAGAAACTACCTGTGAAGGTGAAAAGATCACCTTGACAAGAACCGCCACTGAGAATGAGAGTATGAGCTTTAAATTTTTGGTTCACACGAAAATTTTCTCTATGAATAGATCACTGATTTCATTTAGGCCTGTAAAATAATAATTTCTATTCTTTGCAGACAGTAACACTGGCCCCAAGAAGAGTTGAAATTTTTGAAGCCTCCCATTTCTATTTGATGGGAAAATTGCTGGAATTATCATAAATTTGATTGAATTATCCAAGCGGAAGCTATAATTTGGCGCTATTTAGAAGCACATTTTTCCCCGTGAGAAGATATTAATCAATCAGGGCGTGATTAGGCGTTGTGGAATTTCAAATAGAACCCACTTTGACATCAAAATTGGAGGAAATTTTATGGATTCGGGTCAGCAAATCTTCAACATGAGGAGATTCTTTTCTATTTTGGGATAATGATTTTGAGCTCAAAATTACAAAACATTTTAAATAATTTTAGACAAGTTTATCAGGAAAATAAAGAGGAACGAGCGGGTCTAATTTGTAAAATAAAATCATGCTGTTTTAAATAACATAAGAAAATTTAAATTTACTACATTTTTTATGAAATAAAAATTTAAATAATTTCTTCAGGGACAGATAATCTTCTTGAGGACTAAACCATAAGAGCCTATCTGTCTTTGCACATATTTCTATAAATTATATAAAAAAGTATCCTATTATAAAACGATCAAGAATTTTTTCTCACTTTTTCTTTACATCATAATTCAATTTCCGTTTTTCTAATGAGCTTCCTTTTCATTTGAGCGTCAAGCGTTCATTTGAGTTATCTTTTCTATCAATTTCCTTTCAATATAATTCTCTGAAGTAATTTCTTTCTCGTAAGGAAATGCTATGAATTCTATAAAAGAAATACTTTGTTAATTGCGTGGATGTTGAAAGAAGTCATACAGAACTTTTCCATTAAAATGCTTCTTGAAAGAGAAATCTAATGAATGTCGTATTGTTGGCAATGCTAGAATTTCACTTTTTCCGCCAGCCTTTCTTTTGCATTAATGCTTTTGAGGAAATGCCAAAGATCCCGAAAGTGAGATGACTACCCAGATATTTTGGGTGACTTCCTGGGTGATTGCGGAACTTCGTGATCCATGTGCCAAGAAAGCCAGTGACTCTCTTGCCTCAGGAATGTGACATGGCACCAAAAATTTGAATAAAATGTTACCTTATGGGACCCACATCTTGAAGTTCACACTTTTGAGGAGAAGTTTTGGTGTATACGAGAGAAAAAAAGAAGACCATCAAGAGGAGAAGATGAGACACAGATAATGCCCCAAACGCATCTCTCAGTGATTTCCCCAACCTTGTGCGGCATCTCACACCCATGGGTGTCTTCCGTCCCGAAAAAAAAGAAGAGTGATGGCGAGGAGGGAAGGAAAAGTGTACTTCTTGCGGATATGAAGACTGAGACAACCGTGGCACAATAGGTGAGGATTGGTGAAAAAAAAATTGAGGGAGAAAAAAGAAAGACATTGTGACGAGTCAATAAACGGTAAAGCGCTAATTTGTCTTGCAGATGGAATATCCACACCTCGCCCCAGCCGTGGAGTATTTTCAATAATATACATAGCATTAATACACCGCGACCAATAATATACAGTTTCATGTCTTATGCCTCTCTGTCCAACCCATGGGAGCATCCGCCACCTCTGAGGTGTTCTTCATCTTGCTCTTGAGCTGTGCTGCCTCTGTATTGGGACTGTGTACAACCAAATACAGTGAACCAGCAGATCTCGAAATGAGATTCATTGCTATTTTATCAGACAACTTTTTTTTTTAGGTAAACAAGGTTGGTGCTTGGAGAGGGAGGTCTTCGCGATACGACACCGCGCTCATCCCATCCTACACTTCGTAGTCTTTAAAAACACATGGTTTTACTTCAGATCTGTCAAAGCACAACGTGTTTTATCCGAATGAGCACGAGCACTTGCCACAATTAAACAGTGTTGAGAAGGTAACTTGAGGTGCTTTTTTCCGAGGAACAGCGGCAAAAAGACGCACATTTTTCTCAACATCTCCTGGAGGGTCCGCCCGAAAAAGGAATTAAGTGCAAGTTTAACGAAGTGAAAAAAATGAAGTTTATAGTAATATCGTGTTTAGTTATCCTAACGACGGCAGTTCTTGCTGAGGAGAACCAGCCATCAGTGTTTCAGGAATGTTTCGACAAGGATTCCATCTCCTGTGTGCAACTGGCGGTAGGATAATATTAACTTCTCACAATCACTATGGGATTTAAAGTGTGCCTGAGGACTATGCTCTTCTTCTTGTGCAAAACTTATTTTTAACAAAAAAAAAATTCTGTGCATATAACTCCACCAACAATTCGCGAGTGCAGTGTGGCGAGTAAAATTCAGCAAAAGAGGAATAGCAAATATACCTACTCTCAAATCCGCGAGAGACAAAGAACTCGAGGTTCGAGAAATTGCGATATAGAGTCTCTCCGCAAATTGAATTTTTAAGACTTCTGGAAAACTCGTTCTTGCTGGTGTTTAGTCTTATTCTGAACTGCATTTCAATCGTGGCACAGTTTATTGCGTTGGTTTTGCCGCGAAAAAGAGGAAAAACACAAGAGAAGAGTAACGTTTTCATATTGTGGGGCACTGGCTAATGTTTAACGGTTGCCATGGATGACCGGAGGAGTTTAACGTGGTAAATTCCGTCTTCCTTGCAGGTGTTCCGGAAGGCTAAGGAATTTTTTGAACAACCAAAAATTGATTTGGTCGCCGGACTGTCGGTTGTGAAGGTGGACGGTGTTGCGAGATCCGTGGACACGGCTTCTGATGAAGTTGAAACCGCCAAGGATGTCGAATCCCGATCAAGTGCTATTGGATCCTTCGTGGTGGATCGCCTGGCGGCTTTCTTCCAGGAGCGATCACTCAACTGGAACTTCATCGGCGCCGCCCGGAGTCTCAGCAATGCCATTCCTGATGATGTCAAGTCACAAGTGCGCTCCCTGGTCGTTGAGGCTCGTGGCAAGAAGAAGCTGCTGAAGAAGTTGCTGCCTCTCCTTGGAATTGTGAAGCTAAAGGCTGCCGTTCTGGGTATCTTAGCTCTCCTGGGTATCGGTCTCATCGCCAAGAAAGCTCTGCTCGTGTCTTCCCTGTCCCTCCTGCTCTCCTTGGGTCTTCTCCTTAAGAAGGTCCTCTCGAAGAAGCTCTCCCTCTTGGGCGGCGGACTTGGTGGCGGACTTGGCGGCGGTCTTGGAGGATTGGGCGGCGGCGGCGGCCACGACTTCCACGGTGGCGGCGGCGGTGGTGGATGGTCATCCGGCGGTGGTGGCGGCTGGAACTCATACGAGCCTCACTCCTTCGGCGGCAGCGATCTCTCCCACTCTCTCGCCTATGGAGGCCACCACAAAGCCTAGAATGTCTCTTTGTCAAACACCTAAAGCCTACATAAGTAATTTATTTATTTATTTATTATCGATAATTGCATTAAACCTCGACAAGATGCCAACAATGAATGAGAGAGAGACAAGAAGGAGGCCCGTAGTTTTTAGTGCAAAGAAAGTGGGACCAACAGATGGGGAGACAGTGAATCATTCCAAAATTTTGCGTCTCATCCAAAACCCGGTGTTAACACTATTTATTTCTTTATTTGCATAAGTAAAAAGTACAGTTGAAAAACTCTTTGTATATAAATAACTAGTCTCATAATTTACAAGCAATTTTATTGAATAACAATTATTTCATAATGTTGAAAGAAATAAGAACAAATACTTTGTCTTTAAAACTACAGTGTAAAATAAGAAAATTACAAAATGTCACAGAGTAAACAGCAAAATTTTATATGAAAGAAAGATTTGAGATCAATGATGAAAATAATTCCTAATCTAGTCTATAACGTTGTTTTTATATTCTTAATACTTTCTCTATCATCTTATCGTCTTCTTGTAGTAATCTTCTCTTCTAGATTTTATCTATTTCTTCTTCATCTAATTTGAGAATTTTAATAAGTTGTGCAATTTCTTCTTTAATGTTTCCACTTACAATCTCCTAAATTCACTTCTACCTCTAGAATTTTCACTATTCTTCCTGAAAGCATTGACCTTAAAATCAAAACAAATATGTAAAATTCTCTTTAAAGTTGAGAGAACAAAAGTGTAAAAGTGTTAATGAATAAGAATTATGTTTCTGAATAATTTATTTCATCATCTGGAACGAATAAAAAAGATCTTTCTTCAAAGTTGTTACACGTCTTTGAGATCATTTTCATGAATAAATTATCTCCACATTGTCTTTTCATCTTGGGACTTTATCGCTCAACAAAAAAAAATCTCAAAGTAGCCAAAATAAACCCAGACGTGGGGAAAATTAAAGAGGTAGTTGCAGTTATTCTCTTTGATCACCTTTACCCACTCTCATTTCGATGACTTACTTCCATTATTTAGCAACAATTTCGCTGGTTGAGGTCAAATCACCAAACGGGATTTCCTTTTCGATGGCACAAGAGCTCCAGAAGTGAAGAAATGTATATGCAAAGTGAGAGAACTTTTCGATAAACTGGACGATTGGGTCAAGTCAAGACATCATCTTGCAATCCATTGAGCTGAATTGCTGACCCCCATTGAGCCCCCTGTTTGGCAACTTCTCCACAAGACCCCGAACGAAGGTGGTTGATCATAATCAAGATACTTCAATGCACTTTTCAGCATCGCCATTAAGACTGTGGAATGTCGTGCTTCGATATGTGAAAAATATCACGGAAATTGTGTGAAAACGCATCAGATGGTAGAAAGAGAGAGCCAAGGAAACAAGTTTAGCATCACGACATCCAAGAAAATAATATTTGGAGGATTTTAACAATTGTTTTTATTTTTATACCAATAATAAATATTGATATGAACAGGAAATATAATTATATTTTGCTTTTAAAATACTTAAAAAATCATCCTGAACATCCTGAATATGTAAAATCAATACAACAAATTCTCCGAAAATATAATCCCCTTGTCAATATCTCTCTTTTGTTGGCTTCTTCAGCAGCGAGAAAAAGACACTCTTGAGAAATTTTTCCAATAAATCAATTTCTAAATCCTAATTAAAATAGTAGCGGATGCTGTTACCATTTTCTGGTTAAAATTTCTAACTTCTACCTACCGACATTTATTGCAGTGAAAATTAATTTTTCCTTTCCTCTCACACTCTCTGCATCAGATCATGTTATACTCTTCTGCATCATGGATAGTATTCAGTAGATGTTCACGTGCAAAACTGTGAATTAATTTGGTTTGATCTACAAATATAATGTTGTCATTTGAATACAAATTGAGGCGATGGTGAATTATTCAAACGTGATGTATCAGTTTCAGAAATACTTCCAACAGTAATATTTTATTGCAATTGCATGTAGTAGATGGAAAAATATATTTCCCTTCTAAGAAGCCAACACCTGAAATTACGACGAGAACGTGATAATTGAAACAAAATTAGAAGATCACATAGAAGGGAAAAATGTACTGGAATAAAGTAAATTTGAAATTAGGTCGTGGAAGAAAGACTCCGAAATTTGTTATTGGTAGAATGTTTCACGCCAAGAAAGCGTTCTTCATGCATGATAAATTGTGCTTTCGGTTTCTGCTGAATACAAAATTAGCAAACAAGATGTGATCTCTCCTGAAGAGGTTTGTCGCCACACGACAAGAACAGAAATTCCAAAGAAATTTGGGGCAGCTTTTCCCATTCATTCTGAAAAAACAGTAAACACAAGAGCGTAAACATGCACGCTGGAAAAAAAGACACTAAATATTTTTGTTTAATAAAATTATTTACAACCTCTTCAGAATAAGAGCGATACTTTTAACCATGCTTAGAAGACTCTATATAATTTAATAAAAACATAATTTTTATGAAGAAATTTGTAGATGAGAGAAGAAATGTTTATTTTTCAAATTATAACGGAAAGCGGTTAACCCAGGTGGCGAAACATTAGTTACAAAGCAATTTCAAAGGTATTATAAACTGTATTCCTACTTTGCAAGTAATTTATATGTACATACAGTCAGGGTAACTTTCTATCTATTCTTTGATTGGTTTAGTAATATGTACTATGAACCTCTATTACTTGTATGAAACCGTTTTTTCTTTAGAGTTCAATAAATACCTTAAGTGGCTTAAATATTAGAAAAATTCATCAAATTTTACGTGTTTTTCTAAAAGTTACACCAAGATTTATTTTGTAAGAATTTTCAATCCGCATAAGTTTTATGTGAAAGATAAGTAGCATATTCCAATATATGACAAACATATTAGATATTAGATTGAAGAAACAAACAATACAAGGATTTACAAATAAAATATCTCTCTTCAATCGAAGATTAACGATCTTATAAAATACTGATAAATATTACAATATTCGTGATCTTCAGGCAAATAAAAATCCATAGGTAATTAAATAATTTTATAGTTCCTTTAAGATTTATTTTATTTTTACAAAATAAAATCTTTAGATAGGTACTCATAATTAATTTAAATAATAATATTTTATATTTTATTTCGAAAAAACAAAAGAAGCAACCAACTAAATAAAAAAATCTTAAAAAGGAAATAAAATTATCTCTTATCTCCATCACAAAAAAAATATATTTTAAAAGTGGCAAATGTCTGTTAAATTGACCTAATGTTTACAGAGGCTGGTAGAGAATATTTCTGACTTTTTTTCTTAAAGTTTTACATCATAACTTTCTTAGAATTCATTAATCTTTTAAAGCTAATGGCTAAGGTAATTTTAGGTATATTTAAAGATAAGAGAAATATTTAATTCTTGATAAGTTTTCAAGATATATGCGGCCAAAGCAACATATGTACATACAATATACAAAGTAACAATATATCTATTTTGTTGCATATTTTTCCACACACCGTCCACAGTAAAATAAAACACATCTTCTTGTCATTGCGCCAGATGGGTTTCTTCGTTATGTTTACAAAGGATTGGTCTATGAATAATTTTGCATGCAATTATGTAAGTATGTATTAATAATAATAAAATAGGGTTCCGCGACCAACACACCGCAAATCTTTTTTAATGGAGACAAGAAAAAATACGATTCTTGGAAATATTGAAATTTATTTTCAAGTGAGCACAGAAAAAATGGAAATGAAGAAATGAGGTAAAAAGTAAGCGTTTTTGGAGATGTATTGTCCGGGATCAAACACATCTTGACTCTTTTCTGGTCCAGCGTGAATTACTGTTAAAAGGAAACATGAAGAATTAGACGGAACATCCCAAGTGCTCACTCCAAATAAGTAAGTGAAAATACAAACAGAAATTACAGTAGATATTAATTAAATGAAGCTGGGGAATTAATCTTTCGTCTGTTGAAGAGAGATCGCGAGAGTTAAGTGAGCTTTCAAGCTGCGATTCTCGCCTTATAGGCGCGATTGCAGAAAAAAAGCCTGGCGATGGAGAGTCTTCTTCAAGCAAGATCAAAAGACGCGATTGAGAGATTTCAATGTTTAGATTGAATGAGATGAGATGCAGGAAAAAAAGTTGCCGGATATCGATTTCATGAGATACACGACTGTGAAAAAGAGTGATTAGAGACATAGTAAAATGCATAATTAGTGACAAAGATGAACATTTCATTGGCACGTTGAGAGGAAATGATATCAAATGGCTTTCAACGCAGGAAATTGGTGCTCTTTTTTGCTCACTTAACCTTCATATTTGTGGAAATTGCTGCATTTTCTCCTAGAATTTCTCTCTTTCTTTCATTGCGCTGACCCGCAGTGATTGGTAACAAGCTAAGAGTTTCTTCCGACAAGAGTTAAAACAATCCGTTAAAATTCTCACACCAATTTTGCCAGTTGAAAGTGTTACATAGTCGAAAATGCTCCTCGATTTTTTTGGTCTTCTTCTCAACATCTTCTATGTTTGAATGAATGAAGATGGGTATTTGGAACAGATTGTAGCAGCAAAAAGACATACGAATTATCTTTTCATTCACATATAACAGTGAATTTGACCAACATCAAAATTTCACATTGCAAATTAAAATACTGGTATATCTACTTTATCCATTTAACTTCATTATGGTTTTATGGAGTGAATTTATTTGATGGAAGAGGTCCAAGATGTGATCTGAATTTCGCTCAAATTTCCCACAAGTTTCATGAAATATTCATTTTTAGCAGTTCAGTATGAGTAGATCTTGAAGATTTTAAATTTCACGAAAGTTTTGTTTCAAGTTTGCCAGAATAAATTGCCGCTTACACGGCAATTCAAGGGGACCAATTAAGTTGTCAATAAATCTCCGGTCGCCGTATACAAGCCGATGGAAAAAGTCATCAAACTTCTTATATGTTGCCTCGCCTCCGCTTAAAAAGATTAATTGAACACATCACGATATGTAGGTCGAAGCACTTTCAATTTCCCATGCAAGAAATTCTATATCTCTTACCTCTCAATTTCAACCTTCTTCGCCAAAGCATGCAAATAATTTTTTCCTCACCTATATCAATAACAATAAAAGCTATAAAAAATATATAGTGAAAATAAGTGGAGAAATTGTAAATTGGTGTATTAAAGTTGACGTACAAAAACGAAGACATTATTGACGCATCACTATGTCAAATCAATTTTCCACATAATTTGTTTAGTAAATAAGTTCAAATGAGCGAATAATTTATGTTATATAGTCAGTGTAGCAAAACATTAGAAATAATCCACTCTTATAGAAGCTTTTTGCTACAACTGATGGAAGTTCAACAAATTGGCCTTGATGGCTTACAAAGTGAGTTACACTGCTTAAACGAATCTAACGTGCATGAGATGTATTTGCAAAATATCTGCACTTTTTTGCTCAATTTCAATTCACATAAAAATTATTATTTAAAAAAACTGAAAATCTGTTTCTTTTCTAATTCTTATTAACCTCGCGAACAGACTATTGAATTCAATAAAAAGTATGGCGGAAAATTGAATTCGAAAAAAGCAAAAATTGAATCCGATGAAATCGCATATCCTGAGCCGCCTCTGCATTTTTCTGACCAACAAAGTGTCATTTTCAC
>CAKKOB020000692.1:12276-33697 GCA_918844115.2 Phlebotomus perniciosus | reverse complement strand
ATAATAACTTGTTCACTAATTTAGGTTTGCGTCTTGGCTAATTTTATAATAATAATAATGAGTATATAGTGAGAAGTATAAGAGAATTTGCAAGATTCCATTTAGCCAAGACATTAACCCTCTTTAATCAAATACCCTGATATTTGGTAAGTTGAAATGTTAAAACTGGTTAAAAATGTTAAACATATGACTACGTTTATGCGCTAAAACAGTCCGGATCAAAAGATTTCTAGGATCAAATTTTAGTCTTGCCTAGCCCGTTTATGCTGCTAAAATTTAGTCATGATTGCTGTTAATTTAACTATGTTCAAACGCTTTTAACCGGCATTAAATTCGTCTTAACGCAATTAAACGCGTTAAAATGCTTTTTAACGGCTTAAAATGCGTTTTAAAGCAATTACCTAAATTACGTTAAAAGACTTTAAATCGTCTTCAAATGCGTTTTAAAGCAATTAAATGACGTTAAAAGACTTTAAATCGGTTAAAATGCGTTTTAACACAATTACATTGCATTAAAAACACCCTTTAACGGTTTAAAATGCGTTTTAACTAAATTAAACTACGTTAAATGCGTTAAAACTCGATAAAATGTCTTCTAACACTTTTAATCGCCATAAAATGCGATTTTACGTAATTAAATTACGTAAAAATGCGTCTTAACGCAATTAAGTTGCGTTAAAATGCGTTTTAACGGTTTAAAAGGCGATTTAACGCAATTAAACGATGTTAAAATGCTTTTTAACGGCTTTAAACGCGTTTTATCATAAATAAACGCGATGAAAGGCATTAAAACACCTTATTTCGCTTTTTAACGATTTAATTACTGGGGATGTAACTGGGACAATGTTAACCAGCGATAATCAAAACTGAACAAAACGGTCATTTGACAGAATGGCGTTGCGAACGACTGTTTTCGTTGAGTTGAGAATATTTCCCGATCATATTGGGAACAAGAAAAGGAAATCTGGATTTAGATAGTCCAACTCTAATCGTGAAACTGGATCGGACTATCCGAATTTAATCCATTATTTTGAAGAAAGTCCAGATATTCTTTAACGTGGCCTGATTCTTTTAAACAAGGGAATATCGCATTATAATAAAAAATAAAATTTCAAATCATATAAAAACCTTTGAGAAATTCTTAACTAAATTTTATGATTTCGTTTTATGAAAAAAATTAACTCTGCTATAAATTGAAGATAATTGTGGCAAAACTCCTCGTTTTATTATCAATTTAGAATAACTTTATAACTCCACAAATTTAACCAATCATCCAAACATCTACCCACAAGTGTTCAATATTCTCCAACAGTAAATTTTGGAATTGAATTGAATTTACCCTTGAGAAGTGGGTCACACTTGGTAATAAAAATTTTTGCAAACACCACAAATATTAGTATATAATTTCTCTGTTCTTGACTGTCTTTAGTCTTTCATCTGCCAAGATATTGCGTTTGCGCGCCATGTGATCGTTCAATTTCAAGATCATCTTCGTGCCGCATATCTTCAACAAATTTGACCTCGCGCAGTGTCTTTTTCGAGGGGCAAATACATGAAAATTTAAACGAATTAAACGAAAAAGATAAAAAGTGGCTGCAGGAACTTACTTTGCATGCAAAATATTGTACATTCTGATTCCATCGGCTAGGCCACAGATTTGGATGAGATCCTCCTTGGATGTACGTAGCAAATCTCCACCGCTGAAGTGTGCAAATGTATTAACATACTGTGTCAATCGATGGTAATTCATCCACTGTGTTAAGTGGGCTGGCGTCGAATCTTTGGAAATTGTCGGGATCTATTGGGGGGAGAGAGTTAATTGACCAAATAAGAGACTTTTTGATGAATATAATCAAATGGAGAGAAGAGAGAGACAAGCAAAAGTGAAGAAAAAAAGAGAGATAATATAATATTTTGTTGTACAAACCATTTCATCAGAGTCCATTTGAGCTGGCGACATGATACTCTGGTCAATGATCTTACACATGGCTGAATTGGTGGATGATACATTATTGATGGCGATTGGATTGTTATTGGTGGTTGCAAATTGCTGCATAACACCATCATACTTGGGCACATGAACCGGAGAATTGGCCACAATTGGCGAGATGGCTGTCTTTCCACTGCAAAATTTTATTAAGATTAATAAACAGGAATTGAAATAAATTTCTAGTAGAAATTGACTTGAATTTCTAGTAGAATTAGGATTAGATTTCTAGTAGAAATTGAATAACATTTCTAGCAGAAATTCAATAAAATTTCTAGAAGAAACTGAATGAAATTTCTAGTAGAAATTCAATAAAATTTCAAGCAGAAATTGAATGACATTTCTAGAAGAAATTGAATATAATTTCTAGCAGAAATTAAATTAAAATTCTAGTAGAATTTGAATCAAATTTCTAGAAGAAACTGAATGTAATTTCTAGCAGAAATTCAATAAAATTTCAAGCAGAAATTTTATGAAATTTTTAGTAGAAATTGAATGAAATTCTAAACAGAAATTGAACCAAATTTCTAGAAGAACTTGAATCAAATTTCTAGAAGAAACTGAATGTAATTTCTAGCAGAAATTCAATAAAATTTCAAGCAGAAATTGAATGTTGAAGCATTAATTAGGACTTACATATTTCTAGTAGAAATTGAGCAATACTTCTGCTAGAAATTGAACATTTCCAGTAGAAATAAAACTAAATTTCTATCAGAAATTGAGCGATATTTCCAAAATCAATTCCTCCCACCCGATTTAAGTCAAACTCTCCCACCAAACCAACGTCCACTCACTCTCACAAATATGTATATTTACTCACTTGTCTGGACTGTAGCAAACTTGTGTCACAAGCATATCACACGAGATATCATTGAGAATTGTGCACTCATAGCTCGGCTGATACTTCTCCTGCTCCGATGGCGGACGCTTCTGAATCTTCTCACGATCTTGCTTATGCTTCCGATCGGCCCCCTTGAGTTTAAACACCTTTATCTGGCACGCAGCCGCATGTATTGGCTTCACAGTCACCTCACTGTTGTGCTTCGTGTCCAAGAATGTCTCCACTTGAATCCTAAATGGTACACCCTTCTCACCACCATGCTTCTTCGGCGTGAACTCCGTGGAGATGCAATTGACCTTGATGTAGACACCAACCTCCTTCATTGGATCCCAGAGAATCTCAACGGTGTTAAATAGAGCGGGATTTGATGGCTGGGACACATGACATAGACCATAGGAAAGTGGCACATCGACCTTTTGCAACCAAGCAGAAAGAGAGACGATTTTTTAATGTAAATTTGAAAATTCCTGTGTGAGAGAATTTGTGGAAATCCCACAAGAATTTAGCATATCTATGATAAAATATTTGTTTTTGAATGTTTTTGAATTTAAAAGATTCTTAGAAGTCATAAAATAATTTAGAAATTGGATTATTAGAAATTTTAACGAGATTTCTAATAGAAATAGGGGGAAGTGGGGCAGTGTCGCTTCACGAGTTTTTCTCATATATTTTCTAATGGAGTTTTTCCATGCACTAACACAATCTGTAGGTAATGGATAAACTCTTGACAAACCGGATCAATTCTTCTTTGTGTTTTGTTTTTCTGTTCTATCAGAAATTAAAGGATTATTTCTGATTATTTCTAAAAGAAATTTCTAATACAAATATCTCAACTTCTAACAGACATTATGCAGCAATTTCAAGCGCAAATTTAACAATATTTATTATTAATAGAAATTAATCGATGGGTTTCTTATTAGAAATTGAAAGCAATTTCTCGTAGAAATTTAACGAAAATTCTCAGTAACCCGCTGAACAGATCGGGATGAAATTTGGTATGGGTATTAAGGGTGATTTTAAAGACTATAGGAGACTGCCCCCTCCTCTCCCTTTTGGTATTCCCCAAACAAATTAACCACTTTTTTTTCGACATTTTTGACTTTTTGGCCACTAAGACAAAGCGCTATCGGGTGGTGATGTATGGTGGAGTTGCTCAGAGTAGAGTCCCCTGCAATCTTTGCTAATACGGCAGTTCCTTCTCATCTCCTATCATATGGTTCCCATACAAGTTTACCAATTTTTGTGGACATTTTCGATTTTATCACTATAATTATAAGATGAATCGCTATCGAGTTTTAATACTAGAACTACCAAGGTGGATCATTTTGACCTACCTCGACATTTTTATACGACTACAGCGCTACTTGTGGTTATCGTACGAACATTACATGAATAGGAAATGGTAGATATTTGATTAGGCTTTCATTAAAAAAAAATCGTCAAAATCGACTAACAAACATCGATGCTATTTCAATATGAATTTTAGAGCATTTCTTTGCCGGTTGTTCTAGTGTTAATGTATGGTTGGTTTGGTTGTTTGGAGTAGAGTACCCTGTAACTCTATCCTATAGGGGATACTCCTCTCCCTTCTTATAATAGGGTTTTTATACAAATTCATCAATTTTCTGGGGCATTTTTGACTTTCATACAACGTATTTGAAAAGCTATTAGAAAAATGTATGGTGGGGTTGATCAGGGCAGGGTCCTCTATAACTCTACCATAAGAGGGCGAGTTTCTTCCCAACTTTCTTAAGAATCTCATACAAATCAGGGCATTTGAACATAAAATAACCTTGAATTCTAAGAAATTTTCAGTCAGATTCTCTCTAAGCTTCGACGCGACTATATAATTTTCGAAATTTCTTATGAAGAAACTGTATATTTAGACCCAAAACTGTTTGTCCCCCTCAAATTCCCTGAAACCTCTCTGTCGGAATATTTTAATCTAGTTCTTGTTCCGCTCATCAATAACTGTTTCAACAAAAATCCTCTTAGTAGACATTATTAAATTTATTACTATGTGTAAAATTTCTCACCTCAACTATACGTTCTCCTGGTCGTGATGTCTGCCACTGTTGCATCTGCTCTTTCTCCATGTACTGAAGTCTTCGCTCGTGGAAGCATATCTTGATGACGCTCTGGAATGTTGTGAAAACCAATTAGTTGTGAAAACAAAATCATCCTCACGTGGAAGTTATATGACTTACTCTCAATATCTTATTGCGATATGGCGACAAGTCACCCAATTTCTTCAGCTTAATCTCATAACTCTGGCCCTGATTGAGGTACGTGAGTGTATCTTCATTGCTCTTCGTCGCAATTGACGTCGCAGCCGCCAAGACGTACTGGAACCTTCACGTGAAATAAGGAATCATAAAGGGTTCAATTGAGTAAATAAAATCACATCTAACACCCATTTGATGTTCCCATTCTATCTCACTCTCTCTCTTTGTCACGTATGGCAAATATTTACCTGCAATCATCAGAGATTGGAGACTCTTTGCGTGCCATTCCAGACATACCATCTTGTGACTGTCCACTTCCATTTGCTGGAAAAAGACAGTGAAAAAAAAAATATCAAAAGTTTGATGAGTTTTTTTCCCCCGAACATCTCTTCTGCCCGATAGAGATGAGGCCATCAACTTACTGGCTTCAAAGTCATTGTCTTGGAGCAAATGATGCAATCCAAGATGTTGATTTGTCTCAATAACTCCATTCTGTGGCTGCTGTGGCTGAGCCTTCTGGTGTTGCTGATCAGACGGCGCGATGGTATCATTGGCCGAATGTTGCCTCTTAACATTGTCATTCACCGTGGCCGCTGTACCATTGAGCTGAGGAAGATTCTTGTGAACGTCTTGTGTCGGTGACGGGACTTCCTGCTTCAGCACCGTCAAGCTCGAATACAGCAGACTTTCACTGACAAATAAAATATCCATGTTAATTGTGGACATTGGACTCTCTCAAGCTCTCTTGCATAAATTTATGCATCATCCACTTCCACTGATCTGCTTTAATTGATATTTCTAGAGCAAAATAAAATAATATTACTACTGGAAATTTTCCAACGCACAAAGTAAAGTTAAAACTCTCCTCAAAGTCAGCACCAGCTAAAGTCAATTCGAGATTACTAATTGAACAGCCAATAGTGCAAGGAATGAAACCATATAGTGAGGGTCAATTTTCCATCATTTACTTCTATATGTCACTCTCAAGTGGTTCGATTGATCGCGCAAACTTCTGAAGCACCACGAGTGCAATTATAGTCACTCAATTATTTATCACAATTAGAAAAGTTCGATTGGAAGCATTCAGGAATTAGGATTTAAGGGCAATTTAAGGGTTAAAAATCTTTAAAACTGTAGGGTTTGATTAAGTGGTCATTTTTTACAATAGGTCTATCTATTGATTTAAGAACAATTTTTTCGCCAAGAATATTTGATTTTTTTTTATCAAAAACTCATAACTTTCCTTCCAGGTTTTGCTCGTTTAAAATTTCAAAATCCTATAAGTTTCTGTAGAGGTTCTATAGAATTGTCAAAAAGCTTAAGAAAGCTTTTCTTCAGCTTTGAAATTTAATCCAGATTTGCCTCTTTTTTAAGCCTGGAATTTTTTTAATATCTTTTTAAAGCTTTACAATTTTTTTTATTGAATTTTGAAAATCCTAAAACCCATCAATTTCTTTCAACTACTTTCAAATAAATTGCTAGTGCTCAATAGCCAAACCAAAAATACCTCAAAATCTTATAAAAAACATTGTAAAATTGAAAAAAACTTTTTATAATATAGGTATAAAATTTGTTAAAAAACTATAACTATAAAAACTTCAAAGAATTTCAGAAATTTAAACTTACTACCTATATTTAAAAAAAAACTTTTAATAAATATTATAATTAAAGGTAAGAAACTCGCCCGAAATCTTGTTGAAATTTTCAAAATTTGAAAGAAGGAAGGAAAATTTGAAGCCACAACAGGTTCCGCGACCCCGCAAGGGATATAAGCTGATTTTCAAAAATGAATGAATTGAAAGGAAGTTTCTAAAGCCCTTGATCTAGATTTGATTACTCCTAAGAAATTTACTCAAAAACTTTAAAAAATGTAAAAGCACTTAAAAGTTCCACTTTTAAAAATTCTTTTTAAATGCAAACATTCTTTTGAGAATAATATTTCCATATTGTTCGTCTATTTTGCTATTTTAACTCGTTTTTATTTCGTTAGACCGTCACATGTAAGTCAAACAAACACAAAAAAAATATTATTTGTAATCCCAGTTTAACTTCCAAATACTTCAGCACAAATTCATGTCCGCTGAATCTCTCTCTTGTTGTTTTCTTTCTCTAAAAATTCTTATCAGTTTATTATACAAATTGCAGTTTAATACTTCAACTCTTCTATAAAAATTTCCTGTTACTGAGAGCGACTTCGAAAGCTTATCAAGAAAATTTCGAAGCGTCGTTCAAACAAAAGACCTTTAAAGTGGATTTTAATGCAATTTTAGTAAACGTTTTCTGGTAGGTAAAGGACATAAATTATTCATGCAGTAAATGTCTGACTAAAAGTTCTCTCTTGAAATAGAGGAAACATATGAAGCAATTAATGGTAGTGAAGTGGGTCAAGAAATTCAGCATATCGCTGCATTTTCCATTCAATGGTCATATAATTTGAAGGAAAAGAAGAAACATTAAATATTTGCTCAAGACTCTTATTGTCTCTCTCGATTATCTCACAGAGGTAAAAATGCTAACCAAAAGAGAATATAAAATTTTTATTGAATCTTCTGTTTTAATTGATCTACTGAAAGAAGTGTTAAAAGGACTCTCGCGAACATATGAAGTGGGTGGGGGGAGAATTTTTACACTTGACTGGCTTGTGCGTTTAATTTTCACCACTGTGATAACTCAATGAAAAAATGACGCGAAAATTTTTCCAATAAGCGAGACACAAAGGAAAAATGTATAGTCTTAGAACTTTTTTTTTCTTCATGAAATACATAATTTTCCATTTACATCAATTTTTCACGATCAATTGGTGGTGTTATCTTTTAATTATTGAACTAATATTTTTCACCCATTCACAAATGACTTTTCACATGTTCCCTCCTCTCACGGATATTATTCCACAAAATTGCCCAACATTAGCGAGAAAATGTGTCGCTATATAATTTCTTCTATAAAGTTTATCTTATGAATAACGTAGATATATTGGAAAAAGGAAGGGTGCAAATTAGTGATATGTATTGAAGAGAATTTACATATTTCAAGCAATGCTCACGTAACACACAGGCGAGTTTTTTTTATCAAAATCACGAGAATATGATAAGTGAAAAATTCGCTATTTACTCACTTTAGGCCATATCCATTGCTGCTCAGCTCATTGTTCAAATCAAAGTCAATTTCATCCGACCATCCTTGACGACCTGTAAGACAGAGACACCAGCAAATAATTGCTTAATTCACGGCACGTTTTCTAAATTAATTTCTCCCAACAACGCGTGTTCTTGAACTAGACTCTCTTCGCACACTCTTATACAGAAAATCAAATGAATAATAAATATATTTTGCAAAAATTCTTTTACCGGCATTATTGCCATTGACGTTCTGATAGCGACACTGTCTCTTTGGGAGATCTTTCTCCATTTGATTGAAGAAATTCATAAAGTTCTGCATCTTCGACTTTTGCAAGTGAGTAACATCAAGTATTTCAACAAAAAAACAACAAACTTATACACAATCACCCCGTTTGTCTCCTTATCGTGTCTCCGTGACTCCAAATATCACCATCAATGGGAGCAAAATAACAAAAATGATAAAAAATCATCACGATGACACCAAAACATTAAATTATTAATATATAACAGATCACATTGAGTCTCATTACACACAAAATTTGCCGCACTAGCATCACAGTCAGTGATTGAAATTACATTATTTCCTGCTTCTTCACAAACTAAACTCCAAAGTCTGATGAAATGCATATCGTCCAATACATACACACTTTATATGAATTATTAACTTAACTGCGACTTGCAACATTTTCCACGATATATACACTCAACAATTACGCTATTAAAATTGATAATTTTTTCATGTACTCTTCCCCTCACAATTGCAACAATGTTACACTATGTTATCAAGAGTTTCAACTGCATCAACAGGTGGGAATCTCCATCAATGAATCTCAACACTTTTTTTCATCGATATTATTTACACACTATTCAAAAATGCGGGGGCGAATCTCAAGTGAACCACTTTTAAGCAGTAAGAAGACACATTGTGTAGGATTGATGTGAGAAATCATACTAAATTTGGAGTAAATTCTTTTATTCCACAGGTGAGTGGATTGCTTCGGTAAGTTGTGTGGCAAATATTATTCCAATTGCTGAGAAAGAATATATATACACATATTTGTAATTTTCACGAGGCCTATGTATCTTCTTATTAACTGATACAGTTGTCATTCCATACTGGATCATATACAGATAATAAAAGGGGTTGTTGCAAAAGTTCGTGGACTAATGGGTTCAAGTTCACCAGGCTCTTAAATGAATTCGATGAATTTTTGGTTACCGCTTGCTAACTGCAAGAATAGAAGTTGGCAGCCATGAACGTGAACTGCGATAATGTGGAGACTTTCTTTGTAGAGACGCGGAATTGACAGAATCGAAGAGGCAGCCATTGCGAATGGAAGTTTTTGACAAAAAAGAAGTCGTGAAAATCTCAAAAAAGAGCCAATATATAACAGAAGGTTATTAATTATCACAATTATTGACCAGGATAAAGAGATCGCGAAGAGAAAGGACTTTTTTGGTCATTTTTTACCGGTTTTTCTAAGGAAAATCTTACATTTTATTGGTTCTTCGAGCCCAAAACGAAACTACCGCCCAAAATCAATTTAGCGTTATAAGAATTCTAAACTCAGTTTGTCAATTGTTCAAGTATAGTTTCAAGAAATTAGCCCTACTCCTACACAGTTATCATCAATTTTCTTTGTCAAATGGTTCACCAACTTTCCCAATGACCCGAGAAAATGCCAAACGTTGTTTGAACAGAATGCTCTTGTATATGCAAGGGATGACGCGAATGCTCTTATTTATGTAACTAAACTACGTGCCATGCCTGACATTGGTAGATCTATATACTACACTCATAAATATAATTTGTAAAAAAAATCGCCTAAACCAGAAGTTCATCCAAACACCGCAAAAATATCGTTATAAATTTTCTCAACAGAAGAATAAATTCACAACGTCGGATGAGTCTTTAAAAAAAAAAACGACAAAAAAAACTCTTCTCCTTCAACTCTCGCGTTTTTGTCCCCTTCCGGCACAAAAACCGCGATTTTTGCTAATGAAGGAGATCTCAAATTTTTTTGCCCATCTCCTTCCTTAATCTTTTTTAACGCGCTTTTAATGTGTCTTGAAATAAGAGTAAAAATCTGACACACGAAACATATGATCTTGCCACTGTTTTGATCTACACGAAACTACTAATACCACGGAATTTATTTTGTATATGAGAGAGCTTCTTCTCACTCATCACAATGTTCTTTGGCTACACTTTATCATCCCGCTCACAGTCTCCTGACCTTACAATGTTGACCTTTGTCAAATACATAAAGAGAGGGAGAAGATAAGAGAAAATATAAATGTTCAAAATGTATATATTTTCATCTTTTTTCTCATCTAAATACAACTTCATCGTCGCACATTATTAGATATTCCATATACACACATTCTCGCACTCACCGTCACTATTGTAGACGATCTTCATTAGAATGATCATCGTCATTATTTATCGCTACAAAATATCTCAAGTATCACCAAACAAGGTGTTAAGAAAAAAGTTCACAATGAAGAAAATTCCTCTCTCGCGACTTATCAGAAATTTTCCTAAACTCAAGTATATAACCTAAGTCGATGACGACAGCCAAAACAACAACAAAAAACTAAGAACAATGATGTTAGACTTCCTCGACGAAAATTTATGGGATGTTTGTTGAGAACTTTCAAAAGAAATATAAAAGCAAAGATAAAAGCGTTATACTTTAATTCGCCAGAGCTTCAAACTCCTTCTCTCTTCATTGTTATGAGACTTTTGTTATTCAACTTGGTGTGAGCTTTGCACATCATATCACTGTTTAAATAAATATGGTGGACAAGTAAAAAAAGAGCATGATAAACTAGGCCGACAGATGAAATGATTTTCCCAATAAATTATCTGCAATATTGTATGTAGCTGTTTTTTCCCCTCCATTGCATTGGAAAACATGTTAAAGGTATTTTCATTGATCGAGATCAAAATGATCATGAATGATCCTCACCATCGTGTGACCACTTTGTCGCAGTAAAAACCACCTCAATCCAGACTCCCTGTACGCACACCAACCTCTATACAAATCAAGAAACACTGGTCAGTCTTCTTGCCTTTACCATCAACAGCCACTCATGAGGATAAAATCAAAAAATTGCTAGAATAATTTCAAGTATAAAACTTTGACGGAAAAATCCCCGCGCGGTAGAATAAAAAAAAATGAAGCAAATAATTTATTATGCGAAGCAACAAAAGATACTCGTGACTTTTTCCTCCATCCAATCAACATATGAATTCATGCTGATTTTTTACACCCTCCACCTCGTGCCGCGCCATCACCTGTAGTTTTGGCGTGTAAGATACAAACAAATAAACTATACAAGTGAATTACGTCAGAAAAGTTTGTAAGAAGATCGCCATGGAAGTATTATATTCTGAAGGCGTGAGAAGAAACAAAAATAAAAATAAAATATTGAAAGATTTGAATATGGTGACTTCTGAATATCCATACAGATTAATAAGAATTTATGGAAAACTCCCAAGAATTGCAGACAACTTAACTTACGAGTTTCAAAAAAATCCTAGACAAAATGTTAAAAATCTTGCTGCAAGAAAACAAGTTTTGAAGCACAAGTTCTACCATCAAGGAACTCTGGCATGGTCTTAATCTAAATGGCAAAATGACAAGAATTAAAAATTTATTAATATTTTTGTCTAGAAGTCAGAGACCATGAAACAAAGAGAGTTAGGAGATTCAAAAGAGAGAGGACCATTTAGTTTTAAGCCCGGTTTTGTTTTGGAAATTATTAAGATTTGTCGTGAGATCAACAAATATTTTACATAATGTTTGTAAAAGTTTGTAAAAAGATTGGTAAATGAGTATTCCAACAAAATGTTTGTTAGAAGTGGATATATTTTTGTAAAAACTCGTAAAACTGAGGTGAACAAACATTTTACATAAATTACATAATGTTTGTAAAAGTTTGTCAAGAGATTTGTAAATGAGTGTTCCAGCAAAATGTTTATTAAAATTGGATAAGTTTTAGTAAAAACTCGTAAAACTGAGGTCAACAAACATTTTACAAAATGTTTGTTAGAAGTGGATATATTTTTGTAAAAACTAGTAAAACTGAGGTGATCAAACATTTTACATAATGTTTGTAAAAGTTTGATAAAGAGCTTTGTAAATGAGTGTTCCAACAAAATGTTTGTTAAAAGTGGATAAGTTTTTGTAAAAACTTATTATTTCGATTATTACAAAATTTTTACAAAAAATGAGCAAATTTTGACAAACATTTTGTTGGAACACTCATTTACAAATCTTTTGTAATTTTGTAAAAGAATATGATCTCTTTTTTACAAACTTTTACCAAACATAGGTAAACTTGTGTTCTTTGGGATGTTCCAAAATATATTTGAGTTTTAATTTTGAAAGTCATATCGCAAGGGATAAGCGGATTTTTGAAAATGAATGAATAAATGAAGTCATATCCTATCATCGCTAGAGAAAATTAGAAAAGCATTATTACTTGAAATCAAACTGAACCAGCTAGAGAGAGGGTATTTCAAAATGACCAAAGAAATTTAGCCGGATGGAAATCTATGGAAATCCCAATCATTAGGCCTCACTATGTTTCAAATTATTACTTAACAGCCTGAAATTTAGGTATGAATTGCAAATGCCGCATTCATTGTAAAATAACCGAATACGATCAACAAGTCAAGATAGAGTGGAATCGTAAAAACAAGAATGGTCACTCTGATGACGTAGCAATCATCATCTGGATTTTCCACATCCCCCCATTACTCGATCTCTCTCTCTCTCATCTGGGTGAGGCTTCAATGGAAACATTTTACACCGGCCAATCTCAAGTGTGTCGCCCACGGAGCCCTCCGCTCTTGCATTCTCACACAGCCAAAGTCAATTTAAAGCACAAATTGATGATCATAAAATGTGCGGTAAATAAAACTGGACAGACGCGGTTTCTCAGCTCAATGCTTTTTTTCTTTCATTCTTCAAACCACCATTAATGCGCGAATATGGAGACAAATTTCATGAGACATTTGTGATCTGCTATAGAGGCTATTTTTTCGCTTCACAGACACTCAATAATAATTTTTTAATGTTTCAGTTGCTAGCATGTCACACTTATTTATTAGACACTCACGAATATGTGTTTATGGTAATGAAAAAAAAATTGTATATGTATTCGCTCATTCTTACTTGGTAAATTGTCTTAATTACTGGAAGGTCTGAGAATTAAAGCGTGTATTATCTTCACCTTTTTTTCTTCTTTTCCTCATACCGAATTTTATGAACAGAAAATATTTCATTATCACCATTTTGCCTGGCGGTAATATTATTTTTCCCATTCCTCCTTCCAATCGTCTCTTCGACGAAGGAAAACGTTATTCAGCGTCATATTTCTTCTAATATACAAACCTAGTGTTTTATCGCCAACAGAGTCATGTTCAATTAACGCGATCTTTCTTCCTTATATGTAAAAAGAAAAAACGACTTACCGGACTTCTTGACACGCTCGCACTCCTTCTGTTGGACCCCATTTGGTCCATTGAAGGGTATTTTGGGTGTTGAAACTGAATTTTCAGTCACATCCAATGTATCTTCCCAATCCATTCGGCGTTTTCGATTTACACCACTTGCAGGCTCTTGAATATCCACCATTGAATTATTTTGAACAGTAGCTGAAAGTGGCAGCATTAGGAGGTCAACATAGTGCTCAAAAAAAAACTTTTATTGGTTAAACTAAAACGTTAAACATATAAATGTTCTTGAACACTTCCTCCACTTTTTGTTAAATGTTTATCTTTGCATTACTTTAAATATCTTTTTTCTTTTCACTCCAAAAATCAATGAATAATTGCGAAATTTCCAAACCACATTAACTTTTTGGAGAGTGAAAAAGTACCGCATGTAGAAAACAGCTCGAAAAACATTCGAAATTGTCACCGAAAAAATGTTTTTCTATAAAACCCAGATAACGCGTGAATTTATGTCGAGGCATAAAAAAATTTATTGTCCAGTTTTTATTTCAACATAATCGAGATAATTAAGTTTTTTTTTCAAACAGCAACTGGTGAGCATTGATGGATCAGTGGATCTTTTTAAAAGGTAGGTTAAACACGTAAAGAAAATAATAAAAAAAAATCTAGCAACTTTTCCGAATAGCTCTGGGTTCGAACCTGTGTCAGATCTATTTTTTTTTCTTTAGAAAAATCGCCATTTTTTAACAATTTTTTCCTAAATTAAATGAATCAAATGCCTAACATTGTTGTTAGCTGTGAAATCGTTAAGTCATCAAGAAAAACGTCTAATTTATAGGACCTTTCATGCTTCTAAGCTCTTGACTTCACGATCCTGAGATCGTGAAGTCCCGAGTTCGAGGCTTGGGTTTATTTTTTTTAATAAAAGCTAAAACATTTTTTTTCGAAACTCAAAAGTAAATTTTACAATCAGCAGTACTTGTTTTGATTACTAATGCCACTTTTGCTTATCAAGAGACATTCACAGACATGACTGTGACCCTCAAAGTGATTTTTCTAAAAATTATGACTTCTAATCTGAAATGTTCTGATAAAAATATTCAACTTAACTAGTGGCAAATGTCGTTTCATCACATCAGGCTAAAAATTCTTAAATCCCATTAAAATTTCAAAGGTAAAAAAAAATGTTTACGGCGACTCTGTATTTCCTTAAAATGTGACTCAATTCTTGAGGCATCAACAAAAAGAATATTTTACAAAACTACGTCAGAGAAATAAAGTTTTTTTCCTCTCTCTTCAAAAACATTTCAGTTTAAATTGAGCATATCAAAATATTGCGCTTTATTGGCTCAACATTGATAAATTGATATTTAATTTTATAGATCAATCCGTTCAGCCACAATTAACTACTTTATGGGTTAATTTGCATTGGACTTTTTTTGGGATGGTCTTGGAGCTCCTCACCCCCTGATTTTTTCGTATACCGTTTCTTCTATGCATAATCTTCGCATTAATTTGTTTATTTGCAAGATAATGTTGATAACAAGAATGTCACATTTCTATCTGCATTTTTTACCGAATTTTTTGTGGGCTAATCTTGACATTTTCTTCATCACAGAAAAAAACCCAAAACATTTTTCCAACAAAAACATTTTTTTAAGCATTTTCAACGCAGATTATGCATAGAAGACAAAGATAGTGGTAATGTTTTAGGTGAGATAGAGTATAGTGAAAGATATGCAAAATAAAACTGGTTATCATTTAGTAATTAATTTTGTCAACCTGTGAAACTCTTGTGACTCTGTGTTAAAGGTATAAAAACCCCGCGTGTTGGCAAAGATGATGAGAAATCTCGGTGAGTGGAAAGATACTGGACGAAATCATTATCGATCTGAGCCGATTAAGAGGTCACAACTGTGCGAATTTTTTTGGTGTCAAGAACATTCAAATGAGCGAGGAATATCACGCATTTTAAAGCGTAAAAAAAAGATTTTTTTAAATTGTTACTCACATCTCAGATAGTCAGATGGCCAGGCCTCTTTGGAGTCCGGTGGCGAATCCACAAAATCAATCAATTGCTCCAATTCGTGGTGAGACGTATTGGTCTGATTGTTGTTAACTTTGTATTTCTGGAGAAATGGCAAAAAAGATTGTCGGTTTTTTCTACGAGATAAGTGAGATAAGAAAAAATTTTTGGCGACTTACATCAACAGTTGTGTTTTCCATTTGATCAGCAGGACAATCAAATCCTTGGAGGATTCGAATGGGGTCCAAGATATTGAAAAAGTCAAAATATGTGGATGCCACCGAAACAGCCATTCGGGGTTTCGCAAGCACCAATCAAGGATGAATTTCTCCGCCAGCCTCCAAGGTTTTCACCCCTTGTATCTATATTTCCTTTCCACTATCCTTCGGGCGATCTATCACACACACGCACTTTTTTCTTCGTCTATTTTTTTCTTTTCTTAGTATGATTAGATTGTATAAAGCTGATGAGTTATCGATAAGAAATTTAGCGATATGGTTATCTCTTCAGTTTTGCCTTTTTTTCTAACACTGTATGATAGAGTTACTAAAGTGCACTTGTGATTGAAAACAAATAATTCTAAGGATAGTTATTAGGTGGTGTTCTCGTGTTTTTTAGAAATTTGCTTTTTATCTGCACTACTTTTCCACTTTTTTTTTTATTATTTTCTTAAATTTTCTCTTTAGTCTGCTTTTAGTTATGCACACTGATTAAAAAAATTCTTTTGGCGGGTCCAAACCGAAAAAAGAGTCCAAGAAAGTCCACCACTTTTTCGGGGTAGTTAAAATAGAACGAAGAAGGAATTGTACAATTTCTTAATTCCCGTGGTTTCTCGTTGTCTGTGACTCTGCAGTAGAACGTTCTCAATTTTCAACAGCATTTTGTTGAACATAAAAACAATAAACTCGGCTCCACTTGTTAACACTTTATCCATTTACTGTCAAATTGTCGGTTTTTTCTCAATCAGCAATCCTCTACTACTGATTTTTATCAAAATTATTATCTTTCTTAACTCTCTCTCTCTCTCGCCACAGAAAATCCTATTCAGACCTGTTGCCAGGAACTGATTCAATTGAATCTGCGTAAATGAGAATGAAAATCATTCAAAGGCTTTTCTCAGCACCGTCGACACACTGATAAAGTATAAAGTTTTTGAGGGAAACACTTTTTCTTTTTCTTGTTCACAATTCCCTCGTATTTTCACTCTTAAAGTTTTTTTTCTTAAAGTCTCTCGCGCACTGAATGCAAACACTTTTTCCCCCCTTTCTCGTTATCTGATAGCCACACGATTTTTTTCTTCTCCTGTCCACCGACACAGAAAACTCCAAAAGAAATGTGAGAGCTTTCCTCTTTTTTTTCTCCTTCCTCCACTTTTAGTGGATTGTGAAACTTTTTTTTGCCTGCCTGCGATTGAGAGAGCGCTACGGGGCAGAAGTGAACTTCTTCGGGCGGATGTCCAATAACAACTGGCGAGAAATCACTTTCAGTCGTCACAAGTATCCACCACAGTTGAAATTCATCGCGCAACAAGAGCCCAGAGCTTCAGTGCCGCGTCACATTCCATCAGGCGAATCGGTTTCTTCATTTAATTGATTTGTTTATTGAAATGTTATTGTGGCAGCAATCAACTCGAATAATTTGCTGCCACTCTCTCACTCTCTCGCCTCCTTCAAATATTCTTCCTCCGGCGTCTCTTCAGCATCTTGTGCCAATGCATTTGGGTAATTGGGTGCGTCACCCCACCACCCCGCGCTCAAATAATTAATTGTTTTCTCTCTTTTTTCTCGCGCCCCGCGCGCGCCAACAAGCACAAGCAACAACCCCTCGAAGACTGTTGCCCTCGCGACACACCAAACTGAAATGATAGGAAAAAATGAATGCAATTAAATTTTATAAGTATATTGGAATATATTTTCTTCTCATCATTTTGTCAAGAAGAGACAGAGTCTCCTCACTTCCTCAACAACAAGAGCCTCCCCGCGCAAATTGTTTGTCAAAGAAAAATACAACACAAGAGACCCACCACTTGTATTCACACACGCTAAGACAATGCGAAGGAAATGTTTTAAGACAGCTCCAGAGCAAAAACTTCTAATGAAGTAAATATATATATATATGTATATAATGAAAAATGACGTTGGACAATACAATCGCTGAAGAATCTCTCACACATCGTCATCTCCAACAAGAGACACTCCTCCCCAATATCGAACAGACTTCTCCCCTTGTTAGTATCAATTAAAAAGACATTTTAATCTTCCATATATCGAATATATTGAGGCGCTTTCGCATGGAAAAATGCGTGAAAAGTTTTATTTGAAAATTTATCACCATCAATTTATACAAGTGGACGGCAATTGAATGTTTCATTGTCAACTCCACACATTATATATTTTCCAGGCACAGCCATACTATATTGGACTTCAAACTTAATCAGTGGGGAAAATGTTTTCTCAGCAACTGTATAGGACACTTGATCATGCGATGCGCATGCCATTGAAGGATGCTCCAGTTGTCCTTCGATACACTCAACAGACAACTGTCGCTAGACTGTGAAAGGCAATTCATATAATCGAAAAAAGATAATTTTGATCAGGGTTTTCGTGAAATCATCACAAAGTTTTAATTTAGCTCGACGAAAAAATTAAATGGAATAAGAACCAAAAGAATAGGTATATAAACTTAAGGAAATAAAATTTTTAGGAAAAGAAAATTTGAAAGAACTATTCAAAGCTCAGGATTGAGGATAAATTCAAATGTTGAAAAATTGACGAATAAAAATCAATCAGATAGGTATACAGCTAACTGGCATATCTAATTCAGATTTTCTTCAAATTCAGATTGTTTGATCCGCTTTCATGATTAGAATTGGACTAATCTGAATCCAAATTTCCCTTTTCTGATTTCAAAATGGCCGATGAGCGTTCAAATTTCAACGAAAATAGGTGTTTAACGCATTTCATCGAGTTCAAACGCATTTTAAACCGTTAAAAGACGCTTTAACGCGTTGAATTGCGTTTTAACGCTTCTTAAGTCGTTAAAAAGCGTCTAATAGCGATTACACACTTGAGGATGATTCACCGAAGATGATCCAGATCCACAAGTGTGTACGACTGACAGGAGGATGATCTCCCAAACGAGGATTATCCTTCGATATAACGAGGGATAATCCTCATTTTTGAGGATCCCGACGTCAGCGCGCTCTTGCGGAAATTTGTGAAATCGTTTGAAATAAAATCATCCAATTTTCCGGAAAATCACTAATTTTCCCAATTTTCATTCACTGCTTCACGTCTTTGAGTCAATATAAACAAATTAATTAAAAGTTGAGTGCGGCAGAAACCAAAATTGACGCTAGTGGGGGTCGACAAACAGGATCATCCTCGAGTGTGTAAAGATGAGGATCATCCTCAAAATGTGGATAATCCATGTTTTGAGATGTGTAAAGGCGCAGGATCATCCACGAAATAGGGATGATCCACACCTTTACACACTCGAGGATGATCCACGGTGGATCATCCTCTAGAATTTAGAGGATGATCCTCCCGAGGATCATCCTCAAGTGTGTAATCGCTATTACCCTTTGGGGGCAGTCCTCCAAGACTATTAAGGGAAGTTCTTGTGAATCTCGCCAATATTTAGGCGATTTTTAGCCCCAAATTGTAATAAATACACAAGAAAAGCATAACTTTTCGAAATGTCAAGAGTAATTCGTCTTGTTTCCGCAAGAGTGTCACATAGCAAAAAGGCAATGGCGAAAAGCATTGAAACAGGGAAATATGAGTCAGCACTTTGGGCCACCTCCTAATTTAAGTTAATATTCTTATAAAATCGCGTAATATATATATCAGAGCAAAATATAGTCAATAAGGAATAGCTTTAGTGTGAAAAAATTAAAAAACAATGCAAGAAAAATACAAAAAATCGCTGAGAGATTTCTAGCGACGCTTGACAAATTTCTTAACAGACCAGGATTTTCTCCATGAATGTTCACCTCGGTGAGAAACTATTTTAATTTTATGCAATAAATCGCGGTAATTGATGATCTAAAGGTGGATTATGTTTCTTTTACACATAGCACACAAAATATTACTCATTTCGTACTTCTCCGATCTCTTAATTGTTGTAAAATCAGCAATTTATTCGAAGTGGCCAAAAGTATGTATTTATCTGGCCAAAAGGGCTTACTCCACCCTAAATGGGGCAGATGCGGACAATCTTGTGGGGTAGATGCGGACAGAAAGAACACACAGTTCTTATTCTGGAAAAATAAAACAAAGTTCTTTTGGGCTCATTTTAACCCGTTTTATAGAGTTCCCATAGTTTCTACGAATTTCTGTCCAAATGTGCCCCACTCTAGGCCAATCTTTAGCAATCTTTGTGTTAGTTTTTTCTTTGTCAACTATTGATCTTCCTAATGACTGCAAAATAAATCTTGCAAGCTTCCTGTTATAGATTTTCAAAAAATAAAAATAAATCATTTATCCAGAGCGTGTAGAGCCATAAAGAACACTATTTGCCTGATCAATCATTCCAAGAGCCATTCAACAAAGTTGCAAATCAAGGCTAATGTTTCACAATATTCCAAGAGATAAAACATCATGAATTTCCCACCCATCAATTTTCTCCGCCCTCCTCCCACCCAATTCTCTTGCTCTCTTGGCTTGAACTCTTGACCGCAGGACAAGGAAGTTCTGGAACAGGAGAGTTATGAATAGAGAATGCGCTTTTCTCACTTCCAATTGACAATTTATATTATTAGAAAATAATACAATTTGATATGAAAGTTTTTCGTCAAAGAGTCAATTGATCTCTTTTTTTGAGGCGGACAAGGTGTCGGTGGGCGAGCAATTTGAATATAATCTTTCAACACTCTCTCTGTGGCCCAAATGACATTCCAGGCGCTTCGTGGGGTGGGAGGAAGTTCCTGGAAATGCCACAATCTTGACATTTGAAATAAAAAAAGAACTAGAACTCTCTTCCCCAACCCAAGTAGCCCAGAAAAAAAATGTCTAAGGAGGCCATGGAAAGGGGAAAATAGGGTCTTCCGGAGACTCTTCCAGCCCCCAAAATGCTCTGAAGGGGAAATTTATGCACAGCCTCTTAAAGAATTGCCCCTGGGGGGCCCACCAGAGTCTCCTAGACGGTTTTTCATCGTTCACCGACTACCAGAAGGCGACCACAAGGCAAGACAGAGGAAAAAAACACGCCATATTGACTCTTGGAAGAAAATGTGAACCTGTGAGAGCCACCTACATGTGAGTGTGTGTGTGAGGCTCTCGTGTCGGACACAGTCCGTGAATTTGCACAAATTATCGATTTTCCAGCTGAGATGGCGCCCCAAACACCCCACCAGGCCCGCCTGTTGCCCCCCAAGGGGCACTCTGGCCACCCGGTGGCCGGGAATTGGGCCCCAGCAGTCGCCACAGGGGGGCGTGAAGGTGCCAGAAAAGGAATTTTTGCAATTTCATGCAACTGACACCCAAAGTTGCCTCCAACCACCACCAATGGCGCTCAGTGCGACGCTTGCCTTATAACTCACACCCCCACAATCGGCACGTGCCATTTTCTAACACCATCTCACTCTTGATCCTCCCCATCGCCCCCCCCCCACCTTGCCTACCTCACTGTCCTGGGCCGGAGGTTTGGCGGCTCCGCCGTCACTGGTGGCCCCACGGCTGTCACTGGTGGCGCTGGAATCGCCTTTGTCGGGCGCCTTTGGCTGGCCGAGTTCTGGAGACGGAGCCATCTTGGAT
>CAKKOB020000692.1:0-12176 GCA_918844115.2 Phlebotomus perniciosus | reverse complement strand
GTTCAAATTTTCGTAAAGTGTAGAGCTAAAGGACTATAAACATTGTGTTGGGGCAAGCAATCTCTTCATGGGGAAATAATATGAGAAAATCTCATGTTCTGTAGCTGCCCCGTTCTGGAACATCCCCATCTCCCCCTACCTCAAAAAAATCTTGATTTTTTGCTTACCGTACCTCTAACTTTTACAATTTTTGACCGATTGACCCCAAATTTGAAATTTACATTCACAGTAAGATTTTTTTGATTTTTTGATTTTGGAAGAAATGGCGACGATTTAAGTGAAATTTACGCCATTTTTACCCAAAAAACAGTACAAAAAAAGTCATAAAAACCGTAAATTTTGATCAATCAAAAAAATCCTACTCTGTTCACTGGAGAATCTTATTGTGAATGTAAAGTCCAAATTTGGGGTCAATCGATCAAAAATTGTAAAAGTTAGAGGTACGGTAAGCAAAAACAACCAAAATTTTTTTGAGGTACTATAATGACGCCATTTTGTTTCAGTACATTGGTCATATATATATTTTTATGAACACTAAGGCACATAAAACCATATGTAAAAAACCGAATTTGAAAATATTATTTACTTTTCTTTTTAAATAAATTGGAAAATGTGGCCACTTATTTTTTCATACAAAGGAATATTACCCCTTAATTGACATTTAATACGTTTAATACTAATCGTACTAAATTTTTGCTTAGTCTTTGTAAAATGTTTTTTATTAATTATTTAAAAAAGAGAATTATATTCTATTGATTCGGGAAAATTATTTATTTTGAAAAATTTCCCCTTTTTTCTAAATTTAAGATTCACGGATTCCTATTTGTATAGCAACAGTTCAATGAATGAAAGCTCAGTTAAATCCTGCTCATAAATAGATAAATTTCAAAGCAGGAGATGTCTCAAAATCAACATTCTCGCTGTATTTTAATTGCACCAATTACAATCATTTGCGGGAAGCTTTCGTGATGGAAATTAATAAACACACGAAACAGTAATTAATATCATAATAAAAGTTGTAGTCAGTTACTGTTGCTAAATTGTTGCCACCATTATCGGATCGTTTAAAAAAACAGACTCGTGCGGAGGGCAGTTTAAATTGATATTTCTGTGAATTTATGGAATTTTACAAATAAATACTACTTCATTGCAAGAGAGAGAAAATGCTGACACAGTTGAAATCTTGAAGAAAATAAAATCTCTACTGCAAGTGGCAAATTCCAGCACTCAATTACAAAGATTTTTATTAAGTCGTCAATCAATCACACGATCACAAAATCAAAATATTCTGCAATGCAAAAATCATGGTAAAACGCACTAACTTGATGATCTGGTTTCTGTGGAAAGCCTCTGCTCCACTCTAGCATGGAAGACGCGTTCTCATCAGTCAATTCTGAACACTTGATAATGATGATTTAGCTCCTTGACTGTGTGCAGTTGAACTGCACTCATGAGGGCGCCCGACGGCGACTGCCGCTGAAAGAAGACTCGACGCACTCGACTGTGGATCAATGCCATGGAGCACATGAGACAGGGCTCCTCCAGGACATACACATCATATCCCGTACAGAGATACGGTCCGTATTTAGTTAAATTACCACAATCGCCACCATCGCAGGTTTCAACACCCTCGAAACGCCTTCGTACACTGTTGAGGGTCTCGGTCACGTCTTCACACATCCAAGCACCACCATCCTGACTCCTGGCCACATTATCGATCGCCACCATGGGTGTATGACGGAGTGGGTGTCTCTGGATCTCCGACCAGGCCACAGTGACAATCTGCCCGCCCCTGGGATCCACGACAATCGCTGGATTTGTCAGCTTATCGCTCAACTCGAGGCACATCTCCATGATGCTGATATGAAAGTTGACTTGGTGATTAGAGAACATCTCATTGTTGTACAGCAACTCGAGGTGTTTGTCAGGATGAAATTTACATGGCCAGTATTTGGATGCCAACTCAAATTGCCATCGCAATGTTGGTGCGTCTCTTGGCACACTTTCTTGTCTTATCTCACACAGTTTCTCCACCAAAGTCCCACTTAATCCCATCTGCTCAAGATAACACCTCACATTCCCCTCATCAGTGATATCTGGACATTTTTCTACTCCACAGAGAATCACATCACATCCTCGAATCCTCTTCAAATGGCCAAATTCCACCACCGGAAGACACCTTGTGATCTCCTTCATGATCATTGATAGGAACTTCTTTTCCTTTACAGTCGCCACAATTGCTGTAACAACTTGTGGCTCTGCGTTGAGATGTTTCCCAAGAACACTAGAGACTCTCCAATTGGATCTCTTCCTCTTCACCTGTGGTGGCTCTTCACACATTTGTACACTCTCACCACACTTGATTCCATCTTCAGTGGTCATGTCTCTCTCTAGCGCTCTCTCTCTGCAAGAAAGAATTTCCTTGTCACTGTCGTCAAACGACCTCGAGCTGGAATATTTGTGCTTCTTTCTGACCTCCTCTCTTCATCAAAGTCAATCACTCGGAGAAAAAAATCGCGATAAATTAGACAGGAAAGTGTCTTACAGAAGAAGAATTTACTGATTCGTTTAAATTCATTTTTTTCGAGTGAAGAAATTTTTGGAATTTAATTCTGTTTTTTGTCCCTTTCTAATCAATGTAAATCATATAAGAGGTAGACTCTTTTCGCTCAGCTATTACGTCAATTTTAAGTCGATTTTTCTCGTCTGATAACTCGGTAAGAAACATGGTGGCAAAGACTGGCCATACAAAGGCTAGGCTAAAGCCAGCATTCAAAACTATTAAGCCTTTTTTCGTCTATTCCACAAAGTTTACATTGGACCTTCCCCTATCCAAACTATCTTTCGGAATTTTGGGATTAGGATTAGTTGGGAATACCTTTCGGAATTTTTCGGAAAAATTCTCAATTCCGTGGACATTCACTCTAAGGGACCCTTGTGAAAGCTGCACTCCTAGAATCAATTGGTTCTAGAAGCCATAACAAAACCCGATCAAGAATTCTAAGGCAGAGTCTGAAAGTAGAAGATCTAACAGTTCCAACGAATCCGGGTATTTCAAATTCTGATGACCAAAACAGAACATAGGCCCTCTTATAAAAAATAAAAACCGAATAACTCAATTCTACAATCTTATAATTTACAGGAAATTCAAAAAATTAAGGTAGAATTCTAAATAATTTCCGAAACTTTACCAATCGTGTTCAAAATTTCCTGCTATGGGACTAATTTCCAGAAAAATATTATTTTCTAATTTTTCTATTGTCCAGAAAAACTGATTGATTTTCATACTTCAAAAAGATTCTTTTTGTAAGACAAATGGGAAGTCCACGAGCCAAACAGATTTTCTATCCGACTTCCAGTCGTTCTGAAAATTTGTGTTAAAGTCAAACATCAAATTTGTCTCTAACTACCCCGTTCTCCCCTATTTCCATGTTTCATTCAAATTTAAATTATTTCTCACTAAATTTCGATGCAGAAGATTTTTTGTTTAATTTCATATAATTTCTTTACATTCTAAAGTTCAGAATGAGCGAGACTCTCAAGATTTCCTTTATCACTAGCGTGAGTGAAATAATTGTTCTTTCTTGCGTTATTTAATTGTGCCAATTTTCTATACCATCACAGTGTTAATAAATAATTCCACGTAAGCAATTTCCCGCCCAGCGGGACAGAAAGACAATTTTAACGTGAAAAAAATCATAGTCGAGAGAGACACACGTCACAGAGATTAGAGGGACAGAAGAAGTGTATAACAACAGTCAAATGGGTTCATCAAAATCAAATTAATTATGATATTTTTTGGGTCATTCTCGCATCGTATTTCTGTTTTTCTCTCCAATGCAATCACTCAGAAAAATAATCGCACAAAGTATATTAAAATTTTGAAGTGAAACAGAAATGTAGGTTTTGCCCCCAGAATGTTGATTATTTGTAAATTACTCTAGATATTTGACAGCACAAACATGTTTCTTTCTCCATGAAAATGTTGTACTATCACCCCCAGAGTACAAATCATGTTACATTTGGCCCTCACTATATTTGGGCAATTACAATTGGAGAAGGGACAAAGTATAGAAATTATTATATTTCTTCATTTGACTATCTGCGTAAATAACTTACAGAGAGAAATAAGAAATGTTTGAAATATATAAAATTGTAACTTGTTTAACATAATTAGTTGATTTATTCATACAGCATGTCACACAGGTTTTTTATTTTATTATTTTTTTCTTTTTAATATTAATGAATATGCAACGGGTTTCTCTTGATATGTGTCTCTGTTTTTCTGCTGTAATACACAGTGTAATTTTCATTCAAGAGCTCTAACAGAGACAAACTCAAACGAGATGGACTTGAAGAATGTTACATTTAACAGGGTGACCAAGAGAAAGAAGGTCACATGCGAGAACATTTGAAAGTTGAAAGACCCTAAAATGATTTCTCATTTATTTACATTTCTACCAGCATTCCAATCAATTCAAACGGTTTTAAAGGGAATTTATCGAACAAAAATTCCACAGGGAAAGCCATAAATTTATTGAATGCGTAAAATATAATGGAAATCACAAAAAATCTGACTTGCTTAAGATTCAAGATCGGGAAGTATAATGACTGTCGAAGATTCTTTTTTCTCTTTTTAAGCTCATAGAAAAATCAACTATTCGATGATCTGTTGAATTAAGAGCGAGAAACTCGATTCTCTCAATGTACAAATTATATTCTGACATAATTATCTCTGCCTTAGAGCAATTCAAAACACATGTAATCAAATTTTTATGTATTGGTACATAGAAGAAGAAGAAAAAAAAAAAACATTTTCATTCTGACGTGAGGGAAATAAATAATTGACCATTATTGTGTTTCATTGCCTTTTTATAAATTTCTTTTGGGGCGACGCTTTTCAAAACCCTGATAAATTGCCGCACAAATCAGCTATTAGGCTTTTTCCCCTTGAATCCGGGAATATTCATCAACACATTAAAGTTATTCTGAATAAAATTATGTGCCGCAGCATATTTCGTTACGCAACGGGCAATTTTGAGGAAGGACATACTAATTTTTGAAGATAGGGAGAAAAAAAAAACATTATCGTTAAAAAGCTGAAACACTACCTTATCAGAATCAGCCAAGAATGGCGTGATTTACTGCAATTTTATCACTAGAAAAAGCTGAAGCAGGGATTTCTTGTTTTTCAACTTTGATTAAGCTCAAAAGCCGAGGATTTATTATGTTATATGCAAAAGAGAAAAAAATGATGATTGAATGATGATAAATTTGAGAGAGAAAAAAAGATAATAGATTCCTTAGAAAACAGGACAGAAAAAGAGGTAAGATCCCATAGAGAAGATACATTAATTTAAAACAAATAAAGAGAGTCAAAACATCACAAAACTTTGAAACTTTTGCTCCCAAAATTTTGTTCGACAGCTTGTGAAATTCGGATCAACTATTGCATCATCGATAAAGAGGATGATAAAGAAAGTATTTTGGTCTTGAAATTCGTAGATTAAACATCGATTAGGATTTTTCATTGTAGCAAATGTGAGTAAACAATTTTATTGTTTTTATTAGTATTGGAAGTCAATGATATTCCGAACACATTTATGATTTCAAAAAGAATTCAACTTGGTGGATTGTTGTAAAACAGAAATGATGCGAAGACCCGTAAAAAACTCCCTCCAAAACCCGTTTTTCAAGAAGATGTAGAAATTTGTATGAACATTATGTCCATACGGTGGCTCAAAAATCTTAAAGAATATTTGTTTGATTCTGAGATAAAAGGTTGTGCAACAAGTTCTGTTCCAATTGCAGTCTCTTATAACTTAACCGTATTGCAGCGCGTAAAGTTCTTACCACGTTAATTATAAATTAAAAAAAAATTACAATTATTTTTGTATGCTCATTCAGATAACAACTTGAGTTTACTTTAGACTATGAAATCTCTGATATTATTTGAAAACGATCAATGAGTTTTCCGATTTTCAGTCGTTTTGCCCTGGAGGTTTGATTCTACGCTAAGACATCGATGGTCGCATAAGGTGATCTATTTTTAAATATAAAGTGGTGTGTGCATAATATAAATTGACCAGATCATCCCGAAATCACTAAATCTCAATCGGACGTGACCTCATGAGTCCGAAAATATCCATCTGCACGGCCAAACTGCTGCAGCGATCGGGCAGAATTTTGTTATGGGTTACTAAGGGTGACTCCGGTCGGTTTTTAGGTCATAAGACATTTTCCCCTTCCGCCTTCTTTTACTACCCCCAAGGATGAATTATAGAATAGATTCCATATAAGTTTATCCATTTTTTGGACATTTACTATTTTATCACTACTAAGATAAGGTGCTATCGGATATTGATGTATGACTGGATTAATGAGGTGATTATTGAGGTGAGAATAAACACTTTAATAAGTGATTATTCGCCTGATTCGGTTGAACGGCATTTACCTCTCTAATATTAGTTTTTCCGGAAAACTCCTTTTACAGATTCTTCAATAATGCAGAACAGACAGGATTTGAGTGGAACTTTGATGTTTTCTACTAGAAAATACCATTAAATAGCTTTCAATTCAACCGTAAAAATCTGTTGACTGAACTGTTGATGTCTGACAGCGCCATAAGATAAATCGCTATCGCGTTTTAATGTACGGTGGGTTTGGTTAATCCTATCCAATTAGGGATATTCCCCTTCCTTCCAATATCTATAATATAATACGACTTTTATACAAATTCATCAATTTTATGGAATTTTCGACTTTTACCTAACTTATTTGAAAAGCTATTGGAAAAATAGAAAAATGTGCCGAGCCGGGGTGTAGTGGCTAGAGCTGCTGCCTATCACCACAGATCTCGTGAGTTCGAGTCCGGGTAAATTGAACTCAGCAAATGGCAAATAAATTATAAAGCCATTCAATTGGACTCAATGGATCAAAATTGCTGTTGTAGTGTTTTATAAATTTTAGTATAAAAGTTATACTTCAGTGAAGATGTATTTCCCATCTGTAGCGTATATAAACGGCACCCAAATGCCCCAAATGAAGAGCGTAGAGCTGGTCCCTCTATCTCACCAACAACATGAAAATAATATGGAGACCTAGAAAGCTCACATGAACAGGCCAAGTTTCGCAAAGGGATGTAGTACCGCCATATTATTATCTATTGGAAAAATGTATGGTGGGGTTGATGAGGACAAGGTCCTTTATAACCCTATATTGTAGGAGTGTCAGTTTCCTCCTAACTTCTTAGGAATCTCATACAAATCAGTGCATTTGAACTTTAAATAACTTTGAAATCTAAGAAATTTCCAATTATTATAGGAGTTCATATTAAAGCTATTTAATTGGAGAAAAAGTCGGAAAAAATCCTCGGATCTCCTAAGTTCGGAAATTGTTTTCTAATTTTACGGATCTAGTCTCCTAGAACCTAGTTGAATTAATACCTCATTGATCCCACTGTTAACCGAATTAAATAAGTTTCTTCCTTGCCAAAATATTTTGTAATTTCTCAAGCCATGGTAACCTGACAAACCTGTACCATTAAGTGCGGGCACCCTTTGTTGTCAAATTCACTTGATTCGAAAGCCATCCACCTTGAAGAGGTGTTCAATATTTTCTTGGAGACGCTCTGCGTCTCATAACAGACCAAAAAGCAAATGCCCTATGAAGTGAATCTCTCTTGGAAGTGTTATCTAAAGCACTTCCGCTGCAAATTGCTTACAATATCTGGGTCTATCTTTGAGCTCAAACTCCTCAAACTGGATAAAAGTGTGTCTGCTTTGGAAAGAGATAAGCAAAGTGGGAGGGATCTTTCTTCCAGGTATATTCTCCCAAAAGCGAGTGTAAAGTGTTTATGACCACAAACAGCCACAGAGAAAGTCAGATGGTGTGGAAAATCCCTTAATATCATGGAGAAGTAAAAAAATGTGAATGGGTCGCGACATGCGATCGGCTGACGACGCGCGGGAGTCGCACAAGGCCCCAGTTTCCCTCCAAATATGGCGAGGTGTGAACGAGCAAGGAACCAATTGGATTGGAAGTTGAGGAGAGCGATAACACCGTCGTCAGTTTTATCAGCTGCGGGACAAGATTCCAATAGAAAAATTCGCACCAGAGATAGCAAAACAGATGACGTCGGAGGCGTTCAAGGCCTCGGCGAGAGCATTTGCCTGTTTTCCGGGGAGGCAAAGCCAAGTAACCAGGACACTCCACAGAAAGGAAGTGAAAACAACCCCTAGGAGGTCCTTAGACACCTAGGGAGACTTTCTGACCAAGAGATCTCACAATTACGGAGGATTTTGAGTCCCTTGATACCCAATCAATATGGAAAGCAATTGATTTTGCGGTATAATTACGGAAATTACGTCGCTCTCTCAGATGATGCTATTACGTGACAATTGATACGGCCAGAGGCTGCCTGATTGGGCATTTTTCTCAGTATTTCTCACATGAAATGCCACGAGAGTGGCTGAAAGTGACTCTGGGGAGTTGACTAGAGCAGCTGGTGGTTCACTTACCTCGGAATGGTGGTGGAAAGAGGTGGTTTTGCCTGTTTTTTATTCACTGCTCCGCACTGAGAATTTTTTCGACATGCATGTCAAGCTGACGACGAGTCGCGGCGAAAACGACGCATGCGAGTTTCTATGAATGAATCAAAACAAAACCGTTGGAAGTGAAAGAGAAGGGTGATGGTAAACAAATAGCGTAATCAATTAACTGTTTTAGTAAACAATTATTTATTCAATGAAAACTCCATTGATAAGTTGATTGAAATGGATAAAAGTGAATATTTATTAAGGGCAAGCAAATTGAAGTTGATACAATTCCCAGCCTCCGGATTAATCTGAGTCATCATCTGTAGCGCATTTCTTAGCTTCCTCCAGTTTTAGTTTATTTATAAGCTGCATTGCCGGATTGAAGACCCCATTTGTCTGAGCGCCACAAACATAGCATCGGGATGTTTTCTTGTACTGAGCCAGAGCGCATTTCTCGCAAAAATAGTGTTTGCATCTGAAAGGCAAGAATAAAAATCAAAAGATCCTCCGGAAAAAAGTCCATAAACTCACTTTGTGATGACAGGATCTGTAAAACTCTCCCGACAGACGATACATTTGAAGGGAAGCTCCTCATCATCCGAGTGAATCTCATATTTGGAGTCATCTTCATCCCCTGAGTCATTCCGACGACTCGTGCCCTCCATCTCCAGCTGCCAGCCGTGTTTGTAGTCACTGCGATCGTGGAGGAACTTGCAGCTGTCCCCGAAGCCACAGAATCCCGTCTCCTTGTAGTCCTTGCAGATGTCCGGCTGATAATCCCATCGAACCGTGGCTCTCAAGTGAGCAGGCGCTCTTATCGGACCCTTTCTGACCATTCCCGAGCTGGCATTCCCCATGGCGGTGTCCTTCTTCTTGTAGAACTGCGTGTAGTTGTTCAATCCGCGGTAGATCTTGTCATCCGCCTTGCCACGGAGTTCGTCATTGATTTCTTGGCTCTTCTCAAAGATTGTCTGAGCATCTCGATCCTTCTCCGTGTCAATCTCTACGGTGGCCGTTGCCCCCTGATCACTGGGACCCAGAGGCATGGCACTTCTATTGGATCTGTAGCTCACAATTGCAGCATCTTCATCCTCAGAATTTGACTCTTGCTTCCGTTCGACTTTCTGGGTCTTTATGGCTGAGGATTTGTGAACATTTGGATTGCTTTTCATCGCACGGGATCCTCCTCTCACCACTGCGCTCTCCTGGTCACTTCCGGAGTCTGAAAATTGAAGAAATAGGAGGTTCAAGGATTGTTTACATTCAGTGAACTCAAGAAATCACCTGAACTGGAGGAGGACTGCTTCCTCTTCCTCGCACCCTTGTTCTTAACACTTAACTTCTTGAAAGACACCCCAGAGGACATTTTTGGCACAGAATTTTCCTGAGAATGAGGGAAATAAACTGGGAAGCTTCCTGAGACAGCAAGAGTTTCCAAAATAAACAGAGGAATTGAAGGGTTTTCCTTCGCGGCGAATTGGCTGTTGAGGGGATTCCGTTGTCAAAAACAGCTGATATTTCGTAAACAATCCGGGGATTCACTAAATTTAATGAACTTTAAGCATTTTCACAGTGAAATCATGGGTTCCAAGGATACAAATCTCCTGGCAGACTTCAGGAATCACCGACACTTGGGTGAGAACTTCCCGCGAGTGACCAAACCCAAAGTTGTGGGCGCATTCAGTGTTGATAAACATGGTGAGTGCCATGGGAATCTGGATCAGCTCAAGTATCTTTACATTCCGGAGGGTGACATCCACTGGGATCTCAACAGTGGCTACGAAATCTACCAGGAAAAGTCTAGTGAGAAGCACCTCAACAATATCAATCATATTCTCCTGATGATTCAGAGAGATTGGCAGGAGATTAAAATTCCCAGAGATCCCAAGGATCCTCCTGGGAGTCGCCAGAGAGTTATTTTTCCGGACTTTGTATGCTTCCGTGGACTCCTGAGACTCATAATGTGTACTCCATATGAGGCCAGATGGAACAATGACGCCTGGATTATTCTGGCCACCAAGTATCGAGGAACAATTTATCTCTGCGAGCGAGATACTCCGGAAAAGTCGGATTACAGGATCAATGCACCGGACGATATGAAGAAATTCTGGTACTATGGGTACAAATTTGAACAATATATCATGACAAGTAAGATTAGGGATTTCCTTGGAAGTAATTCTCATGCTAATAATTCTTTTTGTCAGAGGAACCCAACAAACCCAACGATTTGACTGAACCTGTGATCCAGGCTGAGGAAATGGGCGTGGCTTTTAAGGCTGAGATTGACCATCACAGACTCCTCTATGTGGCGGAAGTTGATGGGATACATTCCAATGTGACCATCGATAGGAATGCCGACCTGTCCAAGACTCCCGTTGACTTTGTCGAGGTGAAGACGAAGAAGAAGTTTGAACATCCCAATCAACAGAGGAACTTCCGGCGATTCACATTGAGAAACTGGTGGTGTCAGAGCTTCCTTGCGGGCATTAAGAATGTCTACATGGGAGTGAGGAATACCGAAGGCATCGTGGAGGCTATCGAGAAGATTCCGGTGAAGGATATGCCTAAGCAAGGAGCAGATTCCTGGTCAACGGCGATTTGTATGAAATTCCTCATCATCTTCCTCGACATGGTCAAGTTCTACATGGAGAACATTGATGATCCCTACACTGTCATTAAGTTCTCATTTAATCCAAAATTCAATGATCGCATTGAGTTTGAGAAGTTCCCAGGAAAGTCTCCAATGTCATTCTTGCCGGATTGGTATGTCGAATTCCTGCGTCTTCACTCTTCCGGATGATGCAAAGGGGGAAGGGATGATAATAAAGTGGATGACTTGAAAATTTCCACAACAGTGAAATGTCTCAGTGGTAGGAGTTTCAGCTATCGATTCCAGAAATATATATTTGAGCGGAAATGAAATTTTATATCAGGTGGAATGACAAAGCATTTTGATACAAACGGAACTGAATATAATTTTAGGAATTATTCATTCTATATATATATGTATTGCGTTGAACACTCTTGGGCCTCTTGGAGCAATAACTTCAGTTTTATTCAATGGATTCAATTCAGTTCAAAGCTTTAAAACTTTAAAACAAAGATTTCATGGCTATATTAATCAAAAGAATCCATAAGAATTTTTGAAAGCTCATATTTATCTTGCATTTTATTGAAAGACTTCGACAACAAAAAAAAAACGCTTAGCATTTAAAAGAGCTACTGAAGTATTTTTAAAAGCGCCAAAATTTTTATTAACAGACATTAGTAGAGGGATTTTTCGTCTTTGGAAATGATATTTTCAAAGTTTTTATTTATCTTTTTGAAAGTTTTTAGGTCGATTTTTGAACTTACGTTGCTTTTAGGAAAATATATAATTTGGTTAAATTACTAAGTCAAAATTTTCTACAATTTGCTTATTCAAACATTGAGAATTAATAAAAAAAAAATAGAGTTAAAAAAAGTCTGTGATAAACAAGGGGGGGATATTCCAGCACATCCACATTTTGTTAAAAAGAACCCCAAAGCTCTAATTCGAAAGCTTTGAAGATCTTTCATCCCATCAATTTGATTTTCTATACAAAGACTTATAAAGTTTTTTAAAAAAGCTTTCTAGACTTTTCTAAGAAAGCTTACTAA